>JARFJB010001773.1:847500-975000 GCA_036346205.1 Vesta saturnalis
TATATATATATATATATATATATATATATATATATATATATATTATATATATATATATATATATATATATATATATATATATATATATATATATATATATATATATATATATATATATATATATATATATATATATATATATATATATATATATATATATATATATATATATATATATATATATATATATATATATATATATATATATATATATATATATATATATATATATATATATATATATATATATATATATATATATATATATATATATATATATATATATATATATATATATATATATATATATATATATATATATATATATATATATATATATATATATATATATATATATATATATATATATATATATATATATATATATATATATATATATATATATATATATATATATATATATATATATATATATATATATATATATATATATATATATATATATATATATATATATATATATATATATATATATATATATATATATATATATATATATATATATATATATATATATATATATATATATATATATATATATATATATATATATATATATATATATATATATATATATATATATATATATATATATATATATATATATATATATATATATATATATATATATATATATATATATATATATATATATATATATATATATATATATATATATATATATATATATATATATATATATATATATATATATATATATATATATATATATATATATATATATATATATATATATATATATATATATATATATATATATATATATATATATATATATATATATGTTATTTTTATTATATATTTTATATTATTTATATTTTTTGTTATATTTTATATTTTTATTTTTTTTTATTTTTATTTTTTTTTTATTTTATATTTATTTTTTGTATTATTTTATGATTTATGTATTTTGTTTAGTATTTGTGTTTATTGTAGTTGTATGTTCGTGTGTTCTTGTTGTGTGTTGTGTGTTTGTGTGTTTGTGTGTTTGTGTTTTTAGTTTTAGTTATCATTTTAATTTCTTACATAAAATAAAAATCTTACCAAACCAACTATCATAATAAAATTTTATTTGATTGTATCAAAATTAATAAATTTACTGTTGGTACAGGGGAAGTAAAAAAGGTTAATTTTTTTTTTGCTCAGTTACTACATCGTGATCAATCTAAAGTCTACTGTTGTGGTGTGACAAAAATCCCTAGTTGTTAATATTGTTATGTTTTGCAGTTGGCTGCTTTGGATTTTTAGTGTGGTTTTAGTCGTTTTAGTTTATGTCAGTTTATGTCATATTATACCTTCGTTTTACACTTTTGTATTTTCTTGAGTTATTTACAAACTGTCTATATCAAGACAATTGTGATATCGAATTTAATCGTCATGCCGTTTTCAATCGAACGCGACACATTCATTGTTGTGGCTCATTTTCGTAGCGGCTTCCAAGATGGTAATGGGCAATGGCATTATTCATTGCAATCATGCATCGATCAATTTACTGTTTAGTACCCAAATGAAAATATTAGTTACGAAACATTTAGTCAACATCGTAATCAATTGATAGCTCGATTCATGGAAACTGGTAGTGTTTTAAAACGAAAACGTGAAGCTTCGGCTACTGTCTTAACAGAGGACACCTTAGCAGATATCCAAGCAAGGATGAATGTAAGCCCCAATAAATCTTTGCGAAAACTATCTGCACAAACACGTATGAAAAATTTTACCATACAAACATAATTTTACATAAATAATTTTTAGGTGTATCCTATGGAAGTGTCCACACTGCAGTAAAGAAGAATTTACATTTGTACCCGTGCAAAGGGTCGGTATTACAACAGTTGCGAGATAGAGATTTTCAGCTTAGAGTAAACTACTGTCAATGGTTCAACAATACGATGAACAATGATTTACTGGATGTATCTTTTTTTTCTTATGAAGCTTGGTTTCATCTGTCCGGTTACACAAATAGCCATAATTATCGTACGTGGTCTGCAGAAAATCCACATGTATTTCGAGAAACTACCTTACAACCTATCAAGGTCGGTGTCTGGATAGCAATGTCGCGACAACGAATATTTGGACCAGTATTTTTCGATGGCACAATTACTGCGGCAAGATACAGGGAAATACTTTTGGAATCATTTTTTTTACATATAAGAGGTACACGATCTTGCATTAAGTACTTAATAGATTTCTTAAACTAGTTTTAGGAAATACCGCTTCCATACTATAGCGTTACAACGTAAGTTATTTATCAATAGCGACTAATCTTTTAACAATGGGACGTACTTGTTGTTGAGTTCTAAAGTAAAGATCATAAGCGTGTACATGGGTTTTGGAGAGAAACAAATGACTAATTATATCATTAACAACACATTAAAATCTATTAAAGTGTGATTCAAAACAGAGTACATACTTTCTAGTTCAATTATTAGTAATTAATTAGTTTAAAATTATTAAAAATGTGGTCGACATCTAATCAATATTACTTGAGTTTTATATTTGTTATCATAAAACGACCCAACGTCACTGGAATCTGCTAAACATGTTGATTTATTCCTTCGCTTCGTTTTTGGACAGACTTTAAATGATGCTAAAAACTCATTAGAATAATTTACATCGTTAATTTATTTTAAATATCGACATTAAGAAAAGATAAAGTTGTCGATAAACAAAAATGTATTAGTGAAAACATATTCTTGAAAAAGATGTTAAATTTTTTTACTTAAAAATACAACCTATCACTTTTCTAAAAAATTTTGAAAATAAATTATATGTAAGATAATATTTGCTTGCCCGTACAAGTATATCTTTTAGGAACAGCCAACCTTGCTAAAGAGAAAGAGGCACCATAACTCGCGGTCCTGCCATTTCAAATACATTGGCTATACCTAATCACATACTGAACTCTCAGCCTGAATTCCACTATAGATATAGACATTAAACATCTTAATACAACGGAAAGTAAGTCTAAAAATTAAATAAATATGAATGAAAATGGTCAAACTCTATCACTGGTATCTTATAGAAGCGGGCGACTTTGAAATGTTTTTTAAGTTAACGTATATTTGTGTCTACTAATCTCTATCTTACATGAAGTTTTGAACGTCAGTCTGACATAGATTGTTTTTGTATTTACAATGTTGCCTTTTTTGCTTTATGAACGTATAAAAGAGAGGTTGCATAGTTATCGTAAAAAAATTATAATTTAAATTATTTCGCTTCTTTTAATTCCCACGTTGTGGGTTGGAAGGTTGTGTGTTGTTTCACACCAAATATTTTACATTACGTTGGAGAATGAAACTTTTAGCGTTGTTACAAAAATGTGTACTAACTACTATTACTGCTATAAACTTGATTTTCTAATGATTTAAAATAAGGTTTTAATAAAAATAATCTCTTCATGCATTCTTCATGATAATATTCAATTGATTCCAAATCACCTCCAAATTCCTTAGGAAGATACTCTTTTGGAATCCAATCAAAGATGTTACCATCGCTATGCATTATAATCTAAAACCAACATATTATCTTACTAATTATTTTAATTCTGTAATACCTTTTCCATAAGGTTCGATTTCAAAAATTGTTTTACCATTTTCATTCCAGTATGTACAACATAACCTACATTAACTATGTGAACGTTTTTTATTTGCATCGGTATTCCGTGTTGATTATAATCCATAAAAGTTCTCAGAATATTCAATTTGCATCTTGATAGGTGCATAATAGAGCACTAGAAAATGTGAATTAATAATAATATTTCATTTTCTTTTCATTTTTACACACCCCTTTAAAGTTATATACCGAGATGATGTTCTTCGTAGGATTATCATTAAGGATTGAGTCTGTTATCATAGTCCATAATTGAAAGTGGCTTATCATATCGTAATTTCTGTAATTGGTGTCTTTGAAATTAACTATGGTAATTACTGAATCTTCGAACCATTTGGGCATTACAGCAAAATTGCTAAAAAATTAGTTTTAATATTTCCAGTATATGTATATATATATATATATATATATATATATATATATATATATATATATATATATATATATATATATATATATATACAGGGTGTTCTAAAAGCCATCAGGAAACTCTGGGAGGAGATTCTACGAGCTAAAATAATAGCAGTTTGCAAGGAAATTTTGTTTCGGATTGTCATTTGTTTGCAAGTACGGCTTGTCAAAGACCGATTTTTTAAAACTTTCTTTTTAAAAAACTTCTGCAGTTCAAGGTCGATTAGTCTCTCATTTGACATACTTACTATTGGAGCAGTAATAAAAAAGTTCCATTATGCGCCGTTAGAGGGCACTTTACCTAAAACTCAAAATTTGTTTTGTTGATAACTTTTTTCTCTTGCCAAACATCGCAAAAATATGAACATTATTATAAAGAGAAACAATATCAGAAAAAAATTATGTGCTCTTTATTCAAGCCGATAAATGCAACCATTTAGTCAGAAATCGCTATTAAAGTGTTATTAAAATATAAAATGTTGATAATTCCATTCGTTAATTAACTGAGTTGGCATGCTTCAAATAACTGTTATTAATACTCTTGATACGAATTGTCACGAACATTGTTTAATCTTTGTATAAGTTTGATTTTTTACCATAATAATTTGGAAAATGGCTCAGCAATACTCAAGTACTGAATACCGTAACATGCATTTTTGTTAAGGACAAGCAAATGTTAATGCAGAACAAGCGCGCCGGAATTACATAGATGCATATCCTGATAGAAGAATACCACATGCACAAACATTAGTTCACATTCACAGACGTCTGGAGGAGCAAGGTTCTTTTAGAAATGATATTTATGACTCAGGAAGACCAAGAACTACGAGAACTGTAGAAAAAGAAAAAAGAGTGCTGGAGACAGTAGAGGCAAATTCGGCGATAAGTACAAGATGAATTGCCGCGCAAGAGGGTATTGCCCATTCTTTAGTTTGGAATATTCTTCACGAGCAACTTCTTTACCCATTCCATGTGCAAAAGGTACAAGCACTTTATCATGAAGATCCCGTGTGTCGTTTGCAGACGAAGATAATGCATTTATTAATAACATTTTGTTTACTGACGAAGCCGGCTTTACAAGAGATGGTATTACAAACTATCATAATACTCATCGATGGTCTGATGAGAATCCACATGCATACCAGGAAACAAAACATCAACGAAGATATTCTCTTAACGTATAGGCTGGAATCGTAGAAGATCAATTACTGGGTCCTTACTTTTTTAATGGAGTGTTAAATGGAGATAGTTATTTGGAATTTATTCGAAACTATCTTCCACATTTAATTGAAGATGTTCCTCTAAGAACAAGAGCAAATATGTGGCTTCTACAAGATGGCGCCCCTCCACATTTTAGTTTGGCTGTTCGTAGATATTTAGGTGAGGTATTTCATAATCGTTGGATCGGAAGAGGTGGACCAATAGCTTGAGCACCGCGATCGCCAGATCTTAATCCAATGGATTTTTCTTTGGGGGCATTTAAAGTCCATAGTTTATAAAACACCTGTTAACAACGTCAATGATCTGCGACAAAGGATTATTGGTGGGTGTGAAACAATTAGAAACCACATCGGTGTTTTTCATCGTGTCAGACGATCATTTCTAAAACGTGTTAGAAAATGTATAGAGGTGAATGGAGGTCATTACAAACATTTGTTATGATAAACTTCTAAATTGTTACTTACTCCTTGTAACTTTAATTCAATATACAATAGTTTTAGAAATGTTAGTAACTTATAATCCTTATGTTATGTGTGTAGTATTTTCTCTTGTATTGGTGTTTATGTATTTGTATTTAGTTTTTTTTTTCAGTTTGTCCTGTAATTGGTACTTGTTTCTGTTGGACAAATAAAATGTATTATAATTATAAAATACGAGAATCTGTCATACTTTGTTCGTGTAATTCCACTATTTAACGCTATCTCTCTGTAAAACCAGAATCGTTAATAAATAAAATAAAAAAATTGGTCTTTGACAAGCCGCAACTTGCAAACAAATGACAATCCGAAACAAAATTTTCATGCAAACTGCTATTATTTTAGCTCATGATGGACTTTTAGAACACCCTATTATATATATATATATATATATATATATATACATTATGTATATGTGCGGGTGAGGTCAGGATAGGATCGGAATGGATAGAGTTAAGATTCTGAGGGGGAAGATGCTACCCAAGCGTTCGCCTAAATAGTCGCACATGATGTGTGTATACGCAGCGTCGTGCTGCTGTAAATGTATGAAGAAAACCCCCTGAAAAACCTTAAACAAGGTCAATCGAGCCCATTACTTCCCGAATGCTAAGTCTTGTGTGACCACAGGTCCAGCAAGCTCTATTGTTTTCTAGAGAATCATTTAGGATTATGAGACCTTAAGCCCAATAGTAGAATTGACTGCGCAAGATTATTTAGTGCACATAATAGCATGCAATTTCACACGTTAAAAATATACTAATTGTGCTGGATGTATGTGTATCCCTTTCGATAGTCTCTGGCAGGGAATTACAACAAAGCATCTACACTGGATTAACAGATCTTCTTGAAATTATGACTGGTTTTGTGTTTGGTAGTACAATTAAAAATTACGCGGATAAAACGTTACGTGACAAGCTTCTTGTTTTATTGACAATCAATAAAAATAATAAAAAAAAGGATTTGACATAACTAACAAAAATATCAACTTTTTTTTTTATGAAGCGTCGCTTGATCCAAATATCAGCAACATTCCGCTGCCCTTGAAAAAACGTGCTCTTTCAACATGATGATGGCAGTGGGCAGTGGGCACACTAACTAAAGAGTTATTATTCTCGCAGTTGTTTTTACATCCGCAACTCGCACCGCATTATCACGTCCAGTGTACGGTTTTTCTATACGTCCTAGCTCCCACCTACACGGTGGTGCGTTTTCATTATTTATTAGCACCACCGTTCCTTCCTGCAGCGCATCCTTGGAAGTTGTCCACTTCTGTAACTCCTGCAACACCGCAACATTTTCTTTATCTAGAGTTTCCAAAATAACTACTAGTAGCTTGATTGCCTTGCAGGTTTTCAGACCTGAAGAAGGTGTACTGGTCAGGTCAGCATCAAATACCACATTCATCTTTCTACCTACTAAAAAGTGAGATGGTGTGAGTGGTTCCAAGTCACTGGGATCATCAAAGAGATAACTGAGAGGCTGTGAGTTCAGTATGCCTTCGATTTGTGCTAAAGCAGTAGTGAATTCTTCAACCGTGAACTTTGTGTTTGCAAATGATCGTTTTAAGTGCTGTTTGATGGAACGAATGCTACGCTCCCACAAGCCACCAAGATTTGATGAGTATGGCGGTATAAAATACCACTGTATACCACTTTCTGCCAATTTATTTTGGATTTCGTCAGAGCTAATGTGGAGTAATTTGGTCACAGATGACAATTATTTGTTTGCCCTAACAAAGCTTCTACCATTATCTGAATATAGCTGCGCTGGACAACCTCGTCTCGCTGCAAATCGTCTAAAAGCAGCCAAAAACGAATGTGTGCTTAGATCACAGACTACTATAATGTGAATCGCCTTTGTGACGAAACAGACAAAAATTTGATCAGGCAATGGCGCCATTATTGGTGATGTTGTAGGGTTAGCCTCAAAGCATTGCATACATTCTTGTACAGTCTTTCTTGCTAATGAGCATTCCGATAGAGGCCAATAACGTTCACGCACATACGGCAGTAAATATGTGCTTACTACTTAATAGTACGGGATGCCTCTTCATAAAAGAATAAACGGTCGAGTTGACTCGACCACCTACTCGTAAAATACCTGTCTATAAAGGGGTTTAATTTTTGTCACGATCTATGCGAGGGTTTTGCCGATTTGAGTAGCGCAATTTCAGATTGTACAGTTTCTGATTGAGCTAACTTTACAGTAGTTAAGTCGGCAACGTTTGCTTCTTCTGGTAGCAATGACCCATACTTGCAACGGTTTTCACGGTTTCTGCAATTGTAGATGAACCTTAAAATGAAACTCGTATTTGTTAAAATTAGTCGCACCAGTTTGAACATTTGATTGCATCAAACAAATAACTCGTTTCATTTCCGGTGGATTACTGTTAAACTCTAACACTGAGACAGGCCAGTCTACTTCATTTGTTAACAACCATGCAGGGTCGTGTGACCAGAAGTCACAGTCAAGTTGCCATGATTCCAGACCACCCGATATGCGCGCGATATGCCATGAACGTCTGTAGGAGACGTAGCCAACTAATGCAGCGTTGTGGTTGAACCAGACCACAAATACACGCTGTCAAATCTAACTGTCACAGAGGTAGCTACTACCTCGTACAACTCTGCAAATAAAACTGTAGCTGAAAATTCTGGGCGAGGTATGGTCATTGTCTTTAAGCGCGCGACACGAGATTTCGCGCATAACAAATTAACTCTAGTCTCACAAGCGTTCGCAAAACCATGCAATTGAGTCACTTTGATGTTATTTGTAAGTATCCACCGCGGAAATTGCACCTGGTTCAAATTGGGAAGATCATATTTAAATTTTGTACACATATTCTGGATAGCAGGTGGGACTTCGTCATCCCAGCCTAATTCTAATGTCCAGATCTCAAAACTTTCATACATATGATAACTGGTGCAAATAACCCAAATGGATCAAACACTTGTGCGATTCCAGACAAAATTCCACGCTTCGTATTTTTCTCAACATTGTCATTAAATTTAAATTTGAAGTGTCGGTTTGGCTAATCCAACGTACGTGTAACATTTAGAATCAGATTTTCTTCCGGACGATACACCTTGGGTTTTGTCTTTGAAAGCATTTTGCACTTTTTTGGAATTTGAGACCCATTTTCTTAAGTGCAATTTTGCTGACAACAAAATATCTGAGACAGTGTTAGCTAACTCTAATACCTCTGTCGCACTCCCTTCACCCGTTAAATGGTCATCAACGTAAAAATCTCTCAATATCACCTTGGCAGCAGCAGGATGAGTTTTTGTATGTGTGAGGCCAAGCTCCTTTAAACATCTTATTGCCAAATACGGTGCTGAGCTAGTTCCGTACGACTCTAATTGCACTTCAGGAGTGGATCACCAAAACATAACTTGCAAAATTCGTTGGTCTTCGGCAACCCACAATATGCGATACATCTTAATATCTGCTGCCACAACTATCTTATTTTGTCGAAAGCGGAGAATTAACGAAATTAAGTCCTCTTGAATTTTCAGACCCGTGTGCTGAATTTCGTTTAACGAGCAACCAACTACCCCACGCACAGAACCGTCAAATATCGTGCGAAGTTTAATTGTGGCACTATCCTCTCGTTTAACTCCGTAATCCGGTAAGTAAAATGTATTTTTAGATTGGTTTGGTAATAATAGACATATGTCCTAACTCAATGCACTCATTCATAAATTTCGTGTACATAACCTTAAACTTTTCGTTACTCGCAAACTTTCTTTCAAGGGATTGAAACCGCTTGAATGCTAAACTTCGAGTATCTGACAATTCTATGATGTGTTTTCAAAAAGGACACCGATCTATGAATTTACCGTCATCAGCTTTCGTAGTAGTTTGACGAAAATGCTGTTCACATACATTATCATTCACACACTCTGGACTTAAATTATCTTTAACGTTCCAGAATCGTTTCAATTGACCTTGTACGTCTTTATGCCTAGCTAGATTACATTACAGCTTATCTTCTGGCACGGTTAATAGTCCACCTACAACCCATCCTAACTTGGTTTCCGTAAGCATCAGATCATTGTCATCTAAAGCAATTTGCTCTGAGCCCAAAGGTCTCCAAAATGTGCCCGTTCCCAAAAACATGTCGAGGTTTATTGAAATAAGGATCGACTAAAACTACGCCCTTAGGAAATTAAAACTCTGATATGTTCACGGGACAAGATTGTAATTGACCTGTGATATCTTTCACTACATAACACTTAAGGTCGGCTGTATGAGTGGTTTGAGTTGACTGCAATTTCACTTGACTTTACGTGTCGGAAAATTCAACAACGTTTGAAATTCTCTGTTATAAAATCTGCATTAGAACCACCATCTAATAATAATAAATAATAATGCTTGTAATTATTGTTGTCGATCAATATTACGCACGCAGTTGCTAACAGAGAATCGTTATCACAATAATTACTTGAACAATTTGCTTGGATAGCTGACTGATCTCTATGCAATAATAATTTGTGTCTGACTTTACGTTCTTGCGTCCAAATTTGAGGCATTTACCTGTTTTGTGATTGGACATGAAACAATTTTCACATAACCGTAACAACCTAATTTCCTCAATCCTAAATTGAACTGATAAATTTAAGAGTTCTTGGCACTTGAAAATTGAGTGCTCCTTTTTACAGAAATAATAAACATATTTGGATTTTGCAAGGATACTCTGTTTATTGGAACCACTCGGCTGATTTTGCAGCTAGCTCCAAACGTCCTGACAATGTTTGCAGGAATTCCGCCCTAGTTTCTTAAAAGATGAAAATTAGAGTTACCTGATTTCCAGATTTACCTGCTGATTGAAACTTTTCATTTTCCCAATCTTTAGCTAATTGTAAATCTAGCTTAGACGTAAATATGTACAGGGTGGCCAACTAAGAATGCGAGGTACTGTATCAGGGAAACTATCCATCGTAGACTGAACCTTTTATCTAAGGTAGCCCATGCAGCTGCATAATTGGACGCATTGAAGTCTAAAGAGGCGATGATTTGGATAGTTGCATCAGTAAGGCATAACCACAAATTATGAAATTTGTTTGTGTCTGTAATCGCGTTATTGTTATGAATCATCGATTCGTATTTGGTTTTAAATTCGTAATTTCCCGTAAATTTTGGAAGTTTGATGATTAGCAATTTAAAGCGGGACGATGTTGTCGATGAGGACCTGCAAATTTGAGGAATTGACATCGCGGTTGACATTGGATCAGCGTTGACCAACAGCTTCATTTGCATTATCTGGCATAGAAACTGAGTCACCTGCACCATTACTGATTGTTAAATTGTTGGCTGGTAGTACTACTGACTGTACAGGCTGTCCCAAATTCGAGGGCAAGCATGGGGATCTCGCTTATTATAAGAGGTAGGATATAGGTTTAAATTCGGCACTTTTGCTAAATTCGATGCCGAGTAATAATCTGAAAAGAAATTTGAGCTAACTCGAATGGATTTGGTTTTATGCTCAAAAAACTAAAAATTTCGTTTTTTGTTTTTCGCGTTTGGCTACTTTATTATTAGGAATTTTCAAAATTTGATTAAACATTATTAAGGCAACTTTTTACGCACAATACTAATACGGTATTAAAAATATTATGCGACGTTTTGTTTATTCTGAACCATCATCAGGTTTATTTTTTCTTATCGGGGTTAAGACATATTTTTATGGCGTTGGATGGAGAATGTTATGCTGATTTTAGTAATATATAACACTTCATGGTTTGATAGACTGCGAACTAAAACACTCTTAAATTAAAAACTAAATATTAAATTATCACGATACCCATGAATCAAACAAAACTCAGGAGTTGACCTTTGTCATGTCATTTTCTAATTGTAAAAAGGGTAATAACTGTAAGATCCTTCGTGTTAGTGCTTTGAAATTTGCAAGTTTCTTTAGAATGTTTTCAAATTCAGAAAAACGAGACATGATAAGGATATTTTATAGCTGCAATAGAAATAGTGTCAGAGCAGAACAAAGATATTTAGAGGAATATCTGGAGAGGCAGCAACCAAACCAGAGATATTTTTTAAAATTAGACCAAAATTTGCGAGAATTTGGATGTTTTCAGAAACCTCGAAATGCATATGGTAGCAGACTAGACAGAGATGCCGAAGAAGAAATATTACATCAGGTACTATTTGTTAGTATTATACTAATTATAAGAATTTCCACTCACTTCACTGCTAATTTCAGCAGACATTTTTTTGGAGAGTTATGACTTTATGTTATCCATCTTAGGTTCAAGAAAATCCTTCAACATCTACCAGAGAAATAGAGCAAACTATTGAAGTGCCAGAAACGACAGTTTGGCGAGTGTTAAAGCAACACCGTTATAAACCATTTAAGTTACACGTTAGTCAAACCCTTCGGCCTGGGGACGATATGAGACGGTTGGATTTTTGTAACCAACTTAATATCAAAATGCTGGAAAATCGCAACGTTCTCAATCAAATAATTTGGACGGATGAGTGCAATTTTCCCACTAATGGAATGTTTAATCGTAATAACGAGCACTACTAGTCCGTTGAAAATCCACGAATTAACAGGCAAATGCGAGGACAAGGCCACCGGTCCTTTAATGTGTGGGTTGGAATCTGGAAGGATAGGCTCCTTGGGCCAATTATTTACGAAGGTATCCTAACGTCTCAACGCTACCTCGCATTTCTAACATACGAAATATCAGACCTTTTGGATGATGTTCCGCTAAACGAAAGATGGACTCTCTGATGGAAAATGGACGGAGCTCCTACTCATAATGCTGCGATAATAAGTGAATGTCTAAACGGCGAATTTCCTGATAAATGAATGGGAAATAGGGGACCACTTAGGTGGCCATCAAGAAGTCCAGATTTAACCCCTTTAGATTACTTCCTCTGGGGCTATTTAAAAAATATGATTTATAAGACGCCACCGCAAGAAATAGAAGAACTCCAGAATAGGGTTGTTAATGAACTTCGTCAAATTCCCAGGCGAACCATTCAAAGAAGCGTAAACAATTGTAGAAGAAGAATTCGTTACTGTATTCAAGAAGGAGGAAACTTGTTAGAACATTTATTATAATAATTTTTGTTTGTTTGTCTGTGTAATTATTTTGTTGTTACCTATCGATAAATTTGCGTTGTCGCTATTATGACCGTGTTACATAGACATACTTGTTTGAGTTGTTTGTTAATGTTTTTTTTTTAAATTATTTAAATGTTTTTATATTTTTTTGGATGTTCTAACGAGTTTAACAAATTAAATAAGTAGAACTACTGTAATTATTCCTTGCTGGATCCAAGAAGGCGGAATCTTGTTCTTCGTATTTTTCTCATTATTTTAGTTCGCAGTCGATCAAACCATAAAGTGTTATATATTGCTAAAATCAGCATAACATTCTCCATCCAACGACATAAAAATATATCTTAACCCCCATAAGAAAAAATAAACCTGATGATGGTTCAGAATAAACGAAAAGTCACATAATATTTTTAATACCGTATTAGTATTGTGCGTAAAAAGGTGCCTTAATAATGTTTAATCGAATTTTGAAAATTCCTAATAATAAGGTGGCCAAACGCGAAAAACGAAAATCGAAATTTTTAGTTTTGTGAGCATAAAACCAAATTAATTCGAGTTAGCTCAAATTTCTTTTCAGATTATTACTCGCATCGAATTTAGCAAAAGTGACGAAATTAAACCTATATCCTATCTCTTATAATAGGCGAGATCCCCATGCTTGCCCTCGAATTTGGGACAGCCTGTACACTGGGGGAAATAGAAGGAAGTTTTGTTACTTGTGCCTCGATAGCATTGTTCTGAACAACAGCATTAAACTTCTACTTCGGCTCTGTAATTCAACTTGCATCCAATTAACCTTCTTCAACTAATTCCTTAATGTCGAACTGAACGACATTAAAATCCTTAAAAAAGTCCTCTGTACCTTGTCGCTTAATTTTAATTGTGCTAGCATTGCTTCGCCGATATCTTGCGAAACATCAAGCTTCTGTACAAAGGTAGAAAACTTCGTAATTCTGCTCCTAATTACTGCACGCATTTTTATTTTACTCTTAAGCTCCTCACTCATTTTGATGAATTAAAGCGAGTTAATTAAATGATAGAAAATTCGTATACAGACCTAACAATTTGTCAATATTTGTTAATCTATCAAATAATTGTTAACTCGACAATTGTTAACCAAAGACTTACCGAACCGGTAAGATCTGTGTCAAACTTGCATAGAAGTGAGAATACATTTGCAAACAGAAAGTTTATACAGGTGGAAACAAAACACAAAAGGTATATGAACAGTGCTAATAAAGAATCTGAATTGGAACAGACTCACCCGATCTCTACTGCCCAATATGCAGTGCAATGAATATGGGCCAGAGATGTAGGTCTTCCTGATTCCAAAATGTACAAATTGCCTTCTGCAGTATTTCAGTATCGTACAACGTCGTAGAGGTATTTGTTATCTGCTTTCAGATTATGACAATATTATGGCTGTCATCGGCGTCTCCTTTCAGCGTGCGTTTATACCATCATTCAGAAATTCACCACAAAAGACCATATACTGGATTAACAGAGTTTCTTGAAATTATGACTGGTTCTGTGTTCGGCAGAACAATATAAAATTAAGCGGATGGAACCTTACTTGACAAGCTTCTTGTTTTATTGATAATCAATAGTAATAATAATAATAATAATAAAAATGATTTGACATAACTAACTAACAAAAATAATACCAACTTTTTTTATAAAGCGTCACTTGATCCAAATATCAGCAGCAGCATCTACCGTTGGTTACAAGAACTAAAGAGAAATTAACGCTTCCTTTAAGACAAGAGAAAATGATAGGAATTCTATGGAATCACGGACTCTCCCCGTTTGCCATCACTCTCTTCGTGAATTACAGTGTTTATTTACCAAATAATACCCGAAAATACTTACATAACTCGAGCACAATTAACCAAATTCTCATTTTCCATGTCTCTATTACAGAACAAATTGGGTGCTCTCATGTGAGCATTAAAATAGGATTCAATGGTCTTCTTTACTAAATTTTGGTCATTATTACACGAAATGAGGAACATGGCAATTTGCTCTTCCACCAATTTCGAGTAGGATGTGGTTCTTTGCCATTTTTTAATTTCTAAGACATCTTCTTTTGCTACACGTTTTTCCTTTATCAATCTATCCAGTTTAAAACCAAATTTTAGAGTAGTCATTTCCTTTTTGAACAATAAACTCAGTAAAAGTAATGAATACTGTCGCGTTAATTTTGCTTCTTAATACTTACTTTAAATAATTCTAGTAATAGATAAACCTTTTATAGAAAGGTCATGCAACTATTACAACGTATACAACAGTAACTAACCATTATATTTCAGTATATTGCGTTTATCCCGTAATATACAAGATGAACTCTGACATCGTACTTAATTTAGATACAGTTAGTCAAGTATAGATAAATGTAACACAAACGTTTTTTTTTTTTGTATTAATGTTTAAATTAATAATCAAGTATTTTATTCATAAATGTTTAACGGTGATGCCGTTTGTTGAATAAAGATTTTTAGGTGTTTTTCTATTTAAAACAGTTCATTCGACAAAATTAATATTCTGAAGACAAGATAAATATTTAAAATACTGACAGACAGATACGATTTCGATTCGTCAATGTGTACGTAACATATCAATGTTTGGTTTGTGTTACTTGTATTAACCCAGATACAGCTACTGTCCTTTTAAAAGAACATTAGCTTTTATTTTTGTACTGAAAGTTTGGCTACCATTTGAGAGATGGCGCTAGCAGTATCGTATGTATAGGAAGTGGCCATAATTTGGTGATTTTTGTTTCTGTGAATTTCAAAACGATAAGCTTGTGGCAAGTGCTTTTTCAAACCGAACTTTTTTTAACGTGTCATGGATCATTGGAGGTAAGTTTTTTTATTACTTTTTGTAAATATATGTTGACTAAAACTGCTCAGTTGTTGAAAATATACAAATATTATTGTTACCTGCCAAGCGCCGTACACATAACCTCAACTTTTTTGTCAAAAAATGGGCTCCAATAATACTGTCCTTTTAAAAGGCCAGTAGGATAATGTCGATACCAATTTAAATTTTTACAGTAATAAAATTTGTATAAATTTAACGTTTTGCGTAAATATGAAAGTTCGCGGTAAAAAAAATTACTAAATGCACATTTTTTCTATGCGTCCCTTGAAACTTCATGAGCTGCTAGAGGAGCTGGAAAATCCAGATGATATTTCCCTTATCCCAGATGGTATTGTACTTTATCCTCCTGATAATGGTAACGGCAATATAACCGATGAAGATTCAGGGGACGAGGATAATGTTACAATGAATAATTTGCCAGGACGTCAGCTACGTTCCAATGTAGAAGTAGTATTTGATAAAGAGCCAACTGATGATTACTCTGACTCGGATGATCTGCCCTTATCGACATTTTGTACAAAAAAACAAAAAATATCAAAACTTAAGATAAAGAACCTATCCGGGAATGAACAAGACTTTCGTCCAAAGAATTTCCAAGAATTCGCTATTCTATCTGGACCGAAACATAATTTAAGCCCTTTGGAACAGTTCAAGTGCTGTTTTGATGAAGAAACCTTATCTCTTTTGGAAAATTTCAGATATATGTATGCAGCTCAAAAAAATGAGGTGGGTGATATAAGTATGGACGAGATGAGATGTTTTATAGGAATACTGATTCTTAGCGGGTATGTGGTTTTACGACGGCGTCATATGTATTGGGAAAATTTAAGCGATACAAAGAATGAACTTGTTTCGTCCGCAATGTCACGGGATCGTTTCAATTTCATCATGAAGCACTTGCATTGTTGTGATAATAACAACCTA
Source organism: Vesta saturnalis (assembly GCA_036346205.1). Classification (NCBI taxonomy): domain Eukaryota; kingdom Metazoa; phylum Arthropoda; class Insecta; order Coleoptera; family Lampyridae; genus Vesta; species Vesta saturnalis. Next base: position 864,148 of record JARFJB010001773.1, read on the forward strand.
AACAAATCCGACAAATTTACGAAAGTTCGTCCGCTAATACATACAATGAATAAAAAGTTCATCGAATTTTCACCACTTCAAGAAAACCATAGTATCGATGAGTCCATGGTTCCTTACTAGGGGCGACATACATGTAAAAAATTTATAAGAGGTAAGCCCATAAGATGGGGATATAAGTTTGGACTGCCACGACCCGATTGTGATACATAACTTGGGTAGATCCCTATCAAGGCTCATCTACGACTTTGCCTGATAGTTATAAAAGTTTGGGTTTAGGGTCGAGCGTAATACTTCAATATGCGGACGTTCTACAATTTCGTTTTCCAAATATGCCATTTCATCTCTACTTTGACAACTTCTTCACGTCACTTGTTCTTTTGACTGAACTAGAAATTCGAGGTCTAAAACCTACTGGTACAGTGCGTGAGAACCGAACCGGAAATTGTTCCCTATCCGAATCGAAAGCAATGAAAAAAACTACTAGAGCCACATTCGAATTTGCAAGTACTGAAGATAACGGAATTGTCGTATGCAGATGGAATGATAACAGTATTGTTAGCGTTGCTTCCAATTTTTCACAGGTTTATCCCACTAGCCAAGTTAAACTATATTCTCATAAGGAGAAAAGGAAGATCAATATCGATCAACCCAACATTATCAAACATTATAACGGAAAGAAATGGTATTTTCCCCTAATTTGTCACGAGATTGATATGTCTTTACAAAATTCTTGACATTTACATAGACTTAACGGTGGCACCAAGGATCTGCTCAGTTACAGAAGATCAGTAGCTATAAATTTGCTGGAAACTTATAAAAAATCCACTAGAAGGGGTGTTGCCAAACCTTCTCATATGGCACATGAATTTTCACGATATGACCGACTTGGATATGTTGTTATTTATCAAGAGAAGCAAACACGCTGTGGGCAGTGTCATAAAAAGGTGCAGTTTAAATGCGAAAAATGCCAGGTTGCATTACACCCTAAGAACTGTTTTAAGTCATATCACAATCAATAGTTTTGTTTATTTCATAGTAACTCTTCTTATGTTTTTTATAGTACTTACATGCTAATAAATATAAACACTTCTTAAAATTATTTTAGTAGCCCATAATCCTACTGTCCTTTTAAAGGAACACCTATATTTTTGAAAAAAAATTAATCCATTTCCTTTGTTTTACAAAAACTATTTTTTTTGTAATAGGTTTAGTTTATAATTACCAAAGAACTTTGTTATTACTATTCATTTAACCAATATCCCTAAAAAAACACTTCAGCAGTATCTGGGTTAAGATTTTGGTTTATTGTTGTTATTTAGGGCATGTTTAAGTATGACGTATAATCTTTTTCTCTTAATAATTAAATTTTGTGCGCTACATTGATATCGTTTTGTTAATATTATACGTCATTTCTGAGCGCACGGTGTATAATGTAACCGCAATGCCAGAGTTTGATCACGTCCACGTCTTTTATGCGAACAGAAATTGATAGAACGTCGTTTCCCGGTATCCGTTGTCTTTGAATCCATGCGGTTTTGTGTATTTGGTTTATCCTTATAAGGGTATGTAATTTTCTTCTTTGTGTTTTTGTATTAATTTAATATATTTATAAAGGGAATAACGGAAATCCTGTAAGTTTATAAATTTGAATGCATTAAAATAATAAATAAATAAAAAAAGAGTTATTTACCCAATTTAGTGTCGGATTGGAATGTAATTATAAACATCTTGAAGCTAAGTCTAAATGTGGTATTAAAGATATCTTCAGTAAAGCATTACCTAAAATTGTATGCAAAATGGCGATTTTCTTGGCATGTAATACCTTGTTTTGAGATGGAATGTTAAGTAGAACGGTATCTTTTATTTTTACGTATTATTAAGTCTTAGAACAACGTACATTGTTTCTGTTATAGTTGTGCCTACAATCGTAGTCAAGCAAAGGTCAAGTGAATGTGATTTACACTGATTACTGTAAAGCTTTTGATCACACGTTAATAATTAACAAGCTAAATAACTTTGGTTTTAGCGGATGACTTATTATTTTTTTTTATTCATATCTGTCAAATCGCTCCCAGTATGTATACTACAACAACTTTACTTCTGAACACTGTTTTTGCTACCTCGGAAGTACCTTAGGGTTGGAATTTAGGATCACTCTTATTTCTTATACTTATTAATGGTATTGTGAATATTATATCTACCAACTATCTCTTATTTGCGGATGATCTTACGATATTCTGTCAAATTAGGGCATTAGACGACTGCGAGGCTCTACAAAGTCAATTGAATATCAAAATTTACTGGTGTATACTTAACAAACATGACTTAAACGTTAGCAAATGTAAAATATTGTCTTATAGTAGGAAACACAATGAAATTCATTATGATTACACTATAAACACCATTTACATTAATCGTGTATTGGTTACTAAAGATTTAGGTGTCATATTTGACAGCCGTTTAAGTTTTATAGAACATATTCAATATGTTTGCTCCTCGGCTTTCAAAATGTGCGACTTGCTAATAAGGAATAGCAAATCATTTTCTAAACCTGCAAATATTTTTACGCTATATTTCTCCTTAATTAGGTCAGTACTTGATTAGTGTGATATCGTACCCTTTCTATAATATGCACATAACGTCTCTAGAAAATATTCAATGGACGTTATTAAAATTCATGTTCTTTAAAATAGATGGTGCTTATCGAGAAAGAGGTTATCTGCAAAACTTACCTACTCCTTCAACGTTTCAATTTGCAATCTTTAGAAAAGAGACGCTTTAGGAACCGCATAAAATGATGTTCGAAAAAAAATTAATTTTACAATCGGTGCAGTAACTATACTATTAGATATTGTAGTATGTTTTGCTTATTTAGTTTCATTTATTTTTTTCAATTATTTTATTATGTAAATATACTCACAAAGATTGTCATCCTGTATTAGATTTACTAATTTTTCTTTCCTTTTTGTTTTTATTAACTTCAGAATATTATGTGATTTTTAGTTATACAAAATTTTATTGTTTATAGTACCTATACATTATTAAATTTTTTCATTTAATTATGTTCTGTAAATGGATTTCGTATCTGTTGAACAATATATATATATATATATATATATATATATATATATATATATATATATTATTATTAGTATTATTATTATTAAAACCAATACCTCTTACCTTAGGTCGATGACAATTACCTTCACCTCTCTGTTATTGAAGAACGTTATCAAACCTCTTTGTTCCCATTTTATGTTTATATAATGAAGAAATAATGCTGTTTATATATATATATATATATATATATATATATATATATATGACACCGTTACATAATGGATTTTAACTACTTTCGGGAATGTACAATTTATTATAATTATAATCAAAATCAGGAATTAATACCATTATTTTCGCGCACTTATGCCTGCAATTTCTGTATAAATAATCGATACAACGTTAAATTTTCTTAGTTATGTCAATAACATTCAGTTTAGAAGGTGTTGGTAACATAGCTAGCTGCAATTTCTATCCACCGATAGAGCTAGATTTGGGGAAGAAATACGTTATGGGATTGGTGGGATTTTACGGCTGCAACAGTATTATAAGCATATATACGGGCAACGATAGATTTTATTTTAGAACAAATTTATCTCATTTGCGAGTGATTAATATTCCACACGGTGCGTATGAGTTAGATTAAATTAATGATTAGCTGAAATCAAAGATACCCACAGAAAAAAATTTCATTAGGGTAAACAACAATACACCTAAGTATGAGATAAACAGTTCATTTCAAATCGATTTTACTAAAGAAGATAGCATTGGTCGCATGCTCGGTTTAGTGCCTAAAATATTAGAAGCAAATGTTTTACATAAATCTGCGTTGGGCATCCAAATAATTAAACATACTGATTTACACGTGGAGTCCAACATTATAAAAGGAAACCTGCAAAAATTATATATGAAATTGACGTTTCCGTCCCACCGGGTTATCGTCTGGATAAATCTCCAAGCAATACTCAATGTTTAGAAATAAAGACCGACATAAGAAGTAATATAACAATTAAATTGACAAATCAAAAGGAAGAATTAATAGACTTTGGTGAAAGTGAACCATTCACGGTACTCTTAGAACTAAAACAACATGGGTCTGCGAATTAATCATAGGAGAATTCCATCTTCGTATAAAAGACTTCATTCCTATCAACCCTTATTGCGGTTAACATCAGCAGAGAAATACTTTTTAACACCAATTGGATTAAACGCTTTCAGAGTCCGAATCATTAAACATGTTTCAAAAAGTACATTTTTATGATGCATAAACCTTCCGAAGAGTAAATATGTGGTAAATAATTGGTTTAGATGAAGAATTGAAATATTAATGTAATCTCTAAAAAATGTTAAATAAATTTATAATATGTGTAAGTGAGAGACCCTGAAAATTTATGAATAAAGTTTAATTGTTTAATGTCTATTTGTTTTGCACAATGATATGTTTCGCTTACCACATCGCGACCTGAAAGATATTGCTCTATATCAAACTAAATTATGTCACTTTCTCGCAGTCCTCTGAATACATATGTATTCATCAAAAATACACGGATGTATGATGCGGAAAAAGTCGATGTTTTATTGAACAATGGGTTTTCTTTGATTGTTAACAATGCATTCGGATCCTTAAAAATTTATGGGAATGTATAAAAAATGTAATATTCAAGGTAATAGGGGCAATAGATTTTCTTTGTATAAAACACACACAATGCATCTGCATTATTTAAGAAATGTAGTAATTATTTTTTAAAATTTTAACAATTAAGCTTCCCAAAACTACATTGCATAATTAGTAATATAATAATTAATAAACTTTGATAAAAATGAGTTATGAAGAAAAATATTTCACTATAAATAACTCTCTAACATAGGTACAATTAATTTTGCTTTATATGAAACAATAGGTTTGCATTCATAAAGTGTGCATGTAATTTAAAAAATGCAATATTCAATGTAATATGAATAAGCGATTTTCTTTGTATAACAATGAAAGTATTTATTCTTAAAAATTTGTATGGATTTAAAAAACCTGTAATGTGTTATATATGTAGTAATTAAGCTTTTCAAAACTACACGGCATAATTAGTAACAATTAATTTAAAGGGCGAACCATTCACAGTACGCTTAGAACATAGGTTTGAGAATACGTTCATGTAAAAGACATCATCCCTACACTAAGTCTTTAATTAGTGACCAACCCTCATTGCGGTTAACATCTACAGAGACACAATGACCGAATTATTAAACATCTTTTGAAACGTACATTTTGATGATGCTATAATTAGATCAGATATTCACACCTGTCTTCCGTATGGATCTTCTAAGTATGGACCTTCCGAAAAAATACGCATCTTAATTCAAAGTCAGGATCTAATTACGGCTACTTACGATAGTTATCTAAACATAGAAGGTAAGCTGAAAAAAGAAGAAGGAAAATCATGCAGCTTAACCAATAATTTCCCCAACTTTCTTTTCGAAAAGATTCGTTATGAGTTAGGCGGTCAAAGAGTGGGCGTTTGCCGAAATCCCGGCATAACATCTACACTTAAAGGATATATTTCTTATACGACAAACAACAGCACAGCGTTAAGCCATTTGGGGTGGTCGCCAAAGAACGAGGAACCATAACAAGTAGAATCCGACGAGCGAAATGGTGAAAATTCCTTTACAGTATGCACACCATTAAACCACATATTTGGAATAATGGAGGATTATCGTCAAGTAATCGTGAATATGCGTCAAAAGCTGATTTAATTCGATCTAGAAGCGATATAAACTGCTACTATGGCGACGTTGATGCAGAAAGAGCCCTAAACAAAATTCAATGAAAGTACCACACTTAACACTTAGTGATGCCGCGAAACTTAACTTGTTTAGATAACACTTCATAAGAGCTAAATTACTTTCTATCTTGAGAATGTTTTCATTCTTATCAACTACCTTATTACTGATATATCACTTAACTAACCTAATATTTTTCCTTAATATATGCATGTGTCGAATTAGTTCATCTTTGTGTTTAATTAACTTCATGGCTTTCCTGTTTAACTCCACAACTTGAGTGCTCATTTGTGAAATTGATTCCATTGTATAGTAAAAATGTTATCCGATTGGGTGTACACACAATATTGCAATAGGACGCACACTGCTGATTGTGTAATAATGAACTTTTAATTGCTCTTCACAACACTTTCGTCACGATTGCAATGTATCGACTGACATGAAACTGTTCTTTATCTACTTATATAAATGCTTTCAAGCTTAACATTTGACCTTTAAAATTCTATTTTTAGATTTCTCACTTTGACATTTAAAGCAAACGGTGGGAGGTAGCAGGTGATCTTGAAAATTGATACCAATACGTTTTGACTTAGATAAAAATCTATTTGATACACTTGCAGGTAATTTCTAGAAATTATGACTCTAACTCGGCCAAATTACTTGGTAACTTTGAAAATAGATGTCTCAGAGGTGTGAAATGTTGGGGTCCTGTGTAAAGCCAACAACATATTTTTGACCTGAACCACTTGAATGAACAGAGGTCAATGAACTTTGCTGGTGGACGTAACCTCGAAATTTGATGATGACCTTGAAAAGCGCAACAAACTTTAACCTTGAGTAGATAGCTGTTTATTCGAAACAGATAGCTGTTACCCGAAACAGATAGCTGTTACCCGAAACAGATAGCTGTTTACCCTGAACGGATTGCTGTTTACCCTGAACAGATAGCTGTGAAAAGGTCAATGAACATTGAAAAGGTCAATAAACTTAAAACGGTGACCTTGAGGCAGGGTTAGCATAGACCATAATCTGTATGACCTTAAAAATTGATTTCTAGGAATTTGCACATGACCTTGACTCGACTAGATTCTAAGAATCGCTTGGTGACCATGAACATGATAAGAATAAACTTTTGACCTTGACATGGGGAAGTCCAGTATCGCTCATGGATTGGGATACTCCTGCAGGTGATTTCCAGGAACTAACACATGGCGTTGACCAAATTCAAAGAATTGCTTTGTAACCTTGAAGAATATACTTCGGTGTAGGGAACGTGTAACCTTGAAAAACCGTTGACTTGGGGAACGCGTACGTGCACGGTGAGTGAGTGTCATATCACGCGTCACCTTGAAATTTTAAGACTTTAACTTCGATGCAGGGAACATGAAGACCTTGACCAATTATCTGTGAACATAAACCGTATAACTCTCTTAACCTTTAAGTGCATCCTCCCATATACCTTTACACCCAATTAAGCCAGATCCCCTATATCTGAAGCGGGAACGTGTGACCTTGATTTGGGAACGCGTACGTGCACGGTGGGTTAGTACTAACACATGACCTTGTCTCATCTAAATTCCAATAATTGCTTGGTGGCCTTGAAAATTTGACCTTGAAAAGATCAATGAGCTTTGACCTTGAAAGGTCAATGAACACCGCTAAATCTAATGCCGCATGACCTTACATGACCTTGAGACATATCAACACTGTTCAGTGGTCTAGAATTGGGGTAGCTATACTACTTACACAAAATTTAACTATTAAGAGAGAAAGATAATAAATTTACCTAAAATATTCTAAATAACAACAATCATCTCTTAATACAAGGAAAGAAAGCCAAAAACTGGCATGTTACACACTCATAGATGAATTGAAATCGAGTATATCTGTCAGTATCTGGTCTTAAATATTTATCTTGCCTTCAGAATATTAATTTTGTTGAATAAATTGTTACAAATAGGAAACTACGTTTACATTTAAATCTTTATTCAATAGAATCGTTGTTCATAGAATTTCAGTGTAAAAAATCTTTCTATATTATTAATTATTATAAAGATTATAATTATGAGAATTATTTAAATTAAGTATAAAATAACCATAATGTAACAATACGTTTAACTTGTTTTTTCTACGGAAAGAAAATGTCTACTCTAAAAGTTGGTTTTAAGTTAGATGAACTGATAAAGGAAAAACGTGTAGTAAATGAAGATATCTATGAAATTAAAAAATGGCAAAAAACCACGTCCTATCCGAAACTGGTAGAAGAGCAAATTGCTATGTTCCTTATTTCGTGTAATAATGATCAAAATTTAGTAAAGAAGACTATTGAATCCTATTTTGATGTTCAAATGAGAGCACCCAATTTGTTTTGTAATAGAGACATGGAAAATGAGAATTTGGTTAATTGTGCTAAAGTGATGTAAGTATTTTGGCGTATTATTTGATAAGGTAAGATGAAGTTAACTGGTCATGGATGGTAAACTGAACCACTCCATAAAAAATAAATAATGTAGGGAAATGTTATTCATTTACCAACCAAGATGTTTTATGTTGGCAGCCCTTCATTTTCTTCCCTGATATTTCGCCAGTTCTAGCAGGTAATTATTGTGTTATTAATTATTATTAAATTGATGACATTTTAAGTAAATCTTTCATTTTGTATCTGTTTCACATATTCTTTTATTTGGGATTATGTTGTAGGCAAATATACAGAGTGGCCCAATAGTGCGTGGGTGGGAGATTGTGAATTTATTAAGGAATATTTCTAAAGTTTGTTGATGGGATGTGGTGGCGTATCCTTAAGGCTACAAACCTAAAATATTTTTACTTGAATCGCAAAGTTTATACAGGGAGATTTGTATCAAAGTTACATTTCTTTAAACAGAACCCCCTGTATATTATTGCATATTTGAATTCCTTGGTCAATTATAGTACGACTTTGTGTATCACACATAGTACCTAAAACGAATCGTTTAGCCGCATTCGTCATTTTTATAAAAAGTAGATGTCTGAAAAAACTAAATATCGTTGTTATCACAAAACTTAGAAGATTATGACTCTGTGATGTTACTAGACATGAATTGTACTACTGTAAACCGAATTCTCAAATTCGAATTCTTCGTGTGTTTAGGGAAACTACTTTGTCAATTTAGAAAATTTCAATCAATGGTAACTTGATTTTTTCAAATGGAACGGCCATTTTTTCATTTTTGCATCAAATGCGTAATTTTTTTACCTTTCTAACGATATAAATTAGTCGGTATCTATCTTCCGTAGATTTGTTTTAAGTTCACAATTTCTGATTAATGTGCTGTATTTTTTTATTTTTATTTTGTATTATCTAGTAACCGGTGAAAAATAAACAAAAAACTATTCACATTATAAAACATTATTTATTAAGTAGACAAACACATGAACACAAAACAAAATTACGAGCTAAATTAGAAAATAAAATAAAAAGAACAATTTAAAAAAAAAGTCATCCTTAGCACATCCAACTACATCAAGAGTTCAAGAAGACCGGTTTTCAAAACAGGATTAATCTTTGCAATTGGGTAGAACAAAAGTTAAACGAAAATGTACAATTTTTGAATAAGATCATGTTTACAGATGAGTGCACCTTCCACCGCAATTTGTTAACCAGTCCAGTTTTCATTATTACTCAGATTAAAACCCTCAGTATTTCCGAGTTCATAGCCAAGAGAAATGGTCGATTGATGTTTGGGCAGGCATATACGGTACTTCAGTTGTTGGTCTCTTTTTGTTCAACGGTATTCTAAATTCGAATTTGTACTTGAATTTCCTGGATAATAAATTATTTGCACTCCTTGGAGATGTCCCGCTCACTCAAATTAGGGACATGCATTTCCACACCGTGCCCGTGTAGTAAGTGGATGGCTTAATAATGCATTTGTTGCAAAGTGGATAGGAAGGAATGGACCAACACGATGGCCAGCGAGATCTCCCAGATATTTCCTCGCTTAATTCCTTTTTATGGGGGTACAGCAAGCAAGTGTATGCTGAACTACCAACCACTGCGGAAGATATGAAAAATACAATCCGAAACGTTTTTGTAACTATTAACTCAGCAATGTTATATAGGGTTAAAAATTATTTTCGTCGCATAATTAAAATTTGCTTAGAACAGGGTGATGCATTTTGAACATTCATTAAAATTATTTTTATTTTTATTTTAACTCGTAATTTTGTTTTTTGTGTTTATGTATTTTTCTACTTAATAAATAATGTTTTACAATGTGAAGCGTTTTTTGTTTACTTTCCATGGGTTACTAGATAATACTAACGAAACATTGAAAAATTCATCAGATTAATCAGAAATTGTGAAATTAAAAGAAATCTACCGAAGATAGATACCGACTAATTTAAATCGTTAGAAAGGTAAAAAATCCGCATTTGATGCGAAAATGTAAAAATGGCCGTTCCATTTGAAAAAATCAAGTTACCATTGATTGAAATTTTCTAAATTGACAAAGTAATTTTTCTAAATACAAGAAGAATTTGAATTTGACCATTCGCTTTACGCTAGTACATTTCATGTTTAGTAACATCGTAGAGTCATGGCCTTCTAAGTTTTATGATCATAGCGATATTTAGTTTTTTTCAGACAACTACTTTTTGTAACAATGGCGAATTGCGACTAGAGGATTCCTTTTAGGTACTATGTGTGATACATAAAGTCGCACTAGAATTGACCAAGGAATCCAAATATGCAATAATATACAGGGGGTTCAACTAAAAAAAAATTAACTTTGATATAAATCGCCCTGTATAAACTTTGCGACTCAAGTCAAAATATTTTAGGTTTGTAGCGTTAAGTATACCCTACCACATCCCATCAACAAACTGTAGAAATATTCCTTAATAAACCCACAATCTTCCATCCACGCACTATTGGGCCACCCTGTATTTTCATAGTGCGTGTGGGGTTATGTGAACCGCACATTTGGGGGTTAACTGGGCAAAGGATCAGTTAACACCGTACACCTTAGTTTATTATTTTCAATCAACACTTTCATGAAAAAATTAAGGAAATTATAAAAAAAAGCAGAGGTATTCCAAGAGCACCCTTGAAACTATATTTAGAAAAGGCTTTGGCCGTTGGAGTAGATAATGTACATTTTAAACCTTCAATTGAATATTTTGAAATTTTCACGACGGCAGAAAAAAGATCACTGACCAACTATATTTATACTGCTTGCAGCATCTATTATGGCTTGAACGCAAAAACAGAAAGGATGTTGGTTTGTGAATTTGCAAAAAGAATTGGTAAATTTTTGCCAAAGAAATGGGAAGAAGGTCTGCAGTGGCTCAGAGCATTCATGAAAAGAAACAGACTTTCATTACGTGCACCAGAACAGACAAGTGTAACAAAGGCACACAGAAGCAAATGTGAAGGTATTTTTTGAGCAATTGGTCTCCCTCAAAGGAAAATGCATTTTTGAACCACAAGATATTTAGACTGCTACCACCACTGGGCAGAAACCGTCTAAAGTATTAGATCGTACTAGCTAGAGCAGTTAGTCAAGCTACCTCCAATAAAAGAGGCACATTAGTGACAATGGTGGCATGAATTAGTGCTTCAAGAATAGAAGTGGCCCCGTTACTTGTGCTTTCTAGGGTGCACTTTAAAGACCACGTGCTACACAATTCACCATCCGGTTTAGGTGGAAAAGCCACTGTTTCAGGTTGGACGAACAGTTGTTTTTACCACTTCTGCAATATTTTTTGCACATAGAAGAATGCAATAAACTCATTATTCTAGATAAGTATGAAAGCCACACAAGTATTGCTGCCATATCATACGCTAAAGACAATAATATAATTTTACTCACACTTCCACTCCCATACAAGTCATAAGCTACAATCACTTGACTAGGGAGTATTTGCAAACTTCATACCACAGCATGTTGTTTCGGACCAGCACTGATAGCTCAACCATAATATGCGACTTGTTGGCTTGGTTGGCAGAACATTCCTCCTTGCCTTTACGTCGCAAAATATAAGCAATGGTGTTAGAATAAGTGGCATTGAACCATTAAATAGACATTTTTGGACCTGAAGATTTCTTACAAACCTATTTGGCTGATCGACCTTTGCCAATTGAGTCTGCTAATTTGCCATCAACTTCCAATGCCGAAGTCGCTGAAAACTTGCCTTATATTTCTATGCGTTCCACTTCAACTGCCAATATCTATGAGAGGACGCCAACTGCAATACTGAATAATAAACAAATCAATATGAATCAGAAACAATACTGTGGTAGTGCCTCCATAAGTCAAGATATATGAAAAAACTAAATTAACAATTCTAACGGACACTCTAGTTTATAACGGTGTAACGTATTCAAAGAGATTTTTGAAATTATCCCGAAGTACTGTACAAATAGAATAAAAGAAATAATGGTCTAGCTCAGCTGACTTTTGAAGATCACTAAAACGGTAGCGCAATGGATGCTTGGGTGGTGTAACTCGCAAGGAGCCACGTAGTTTTAGACGAGACAGACCTTAAGCTGTAAAATGGGGAACTGAAGTTGTAAAAGAACACATACAGGTACATATAATAATAAGTAAAACGCACAACAATCAAGTAAAATGCAATGAAGGTCAAACTAAATAGTTGTATTTATCAAATTAAAAGAAATAAAGGTATTTATAATTAACACTTTATTTGCGAATAAATATACATAAATTATTATTCCGTTTTTCCCAAATAAAGCGTTAATTATGTCAGTTGTTAAAAGTAAATTACGGCCTTGTTTTTACTACATTAATTAGAAAAAAGAAAAAAACTTCTGAAAGGTGAATTGGCAAAACACCCAATTATAAAGGTCAGTAAAATATATGATCTAACTAATAGTGGTAGGAGACGCACCTTACCGATATGAACTATACACAATATTTAGTATACAGCTGCGCTGATTCATTGTCAATAAACATGTCTTAAATTTTAGTTAACCAAACACAAAGTTTATATTGGCAAGGCAGTGATCACCCTATTAACTTACAAAAAGCTATAAATACCCCTTTTTTTTATTTTATAATATAAAAGTTTAAGTAAAATCTAAAAATAAAATAAAAAGTCAATTCGATTATAATGCAGTTATATCATGTAAAACAAAATCGTTTAGTCATTGACGTACTTGTAGTTGTAAGGCACTTTATGATTACACAATTTAAGCTCTTTACAATGTAGCCTTTAATTAAATTCAAATAAAGGAGTTTTAACATTTAGCTTAAAATAGTTTCTGCACGCATGAGGTATATGTAGCGAAGAGTTTTGGATTCACTGCAGTATCACACAGGTAATAGATTAATATATTATTGCAGCACTAAAAAAAAGTGGGCAGTCGAGCAACAGGTGGGTTAATGTGTGGTGCACCCACGATGGTCTAAAAGAATTATTGAAGTAATCAAAACACCGGTTATCTTTTCAAACTTATCCTGAATTATTCAGGTTGTAGATAACGAATATAGTATAAATTGCTAGTATTCGCATAAGAGAATGTAAAAGTATTAATTGCATATAAACAATGGCATGGGTATAGAGATCAGTATTCGTCTTTGATAAAGTACCACGATATTGGTTTTAGAAATCACTTTACTAATTATAATAAATTAGTCATAAGCTAAAAAGGACTACAACTTACTAATGCTTTGAGATCAAAAAATATGGTATTCCTAGATCACGTGAATTCAAGACATATATTGATCAAAACATATTAATAGAATAAAATCCATAAAGACAAAGCAAAATCCATTAATGAATTAAGCTTTGATAAATCACACTTAAAGCGATGCACTTATAAAACTGGGAATTGAAATATATCTTCTTTCATGCACGAGAACCATCTTTTACCTCAAACGAAACGGAAATGAAATTGAATTTGACAGTGTAAAACGCACAACTCCAACTCAACCTTTCGATTTCAGAAATCCTGTTGAAGAAATAGCTTGTCACTTTTTAAAAACTTCGAAATATAGATGGTAATGCAACATTTGAAACAAATATACTGAAAGTTATGAACAAATTCAAAAATATGTACGATGGTATTTAATAGCCCACAAGAAGTGTTACAACCGTTTAGAATAAGAAGTTAGGTTAACAGAAGAAAGGAAAAAAGAAAAAATATAATGCACGAAAAGTTCCAACAAGGAAAAAGGTAACAAGACTAAGGGGAAATTATTTGATTTAAGTGAATCCGAATAGTCCGAAGGATCTATGATCTACAATGACTCTTTTTCTATAATGAGTCTTTCCTCAGATGGAGGCACAGATCATTCTCCAGGGAGTTTCGTTGTTTTAAGAATCTATGTTAAAGACTCGACAGTTTTGAGACATTATGTAAGTAAGGTTTCACAAGCGCTAAAATATGGAGTTACGGTTTCATTTTATGAACGTTTGAGTGGAACAGTGAAATCCATGCCAACAGATGAAAAAGTTTTGTACTAGACATTGACATTATATTAAGATTTCCCAAACCCGTTAATTTAAGCTCAGTTCGCTATGCAAGTATGCCTGTTTTTCAATTGTGAAAAAATAAACCCAAAAAAATAAAATGTGACTTAGTTAATCTAACCTTACCCTACATAAACACTGTAATTTACGAAGAGGGTGATCGTAAAAAAGATAGAATCGTTCATTTCATAGAAGAATCAATACCTAACATTTTGATTACAGTTTTAGAGTGTTTGAATTACAGCTGCCCCTATAACTAGTGATATAATCTTAGAAATAAACACTTGCAACGTTTTGTTCGTTTGAAAACCAAAGCTTTGTTATAATGTCCTGTGAGAGATGTTTACAGAAAAAGGAAAAAAATACACATAAAATCTAGTTAAAACATATTTTTAACTTGTCCAATTACATATTGTGGTTCTATAAGGCTTGAAGCCTCGTAACTCTAATATTTCTATAATACACACAGCACATATATGTACAGTGCTAGTCAAAAGTCCACTCCCCCCCCTTGTATCTTCTGAACGGTTTTACTTATACTAATGAAATTTGGAGGGTGAATATAAACGGATATAAGCTTCTCAACTAGTCATGACAAGTGACGTAATAGTCATATATGACGTCACAGGGCCACAGTGACCAATAATTTTAATAATACCTTATGGCAAGTGACATCTCGTTTAAAAGGTGTTAAAATTACCTATTCAGTAATACTAATTTTGTTAGGGTTTAGGTTGATTTTGATAGAAAAATTAAATAAATACTAAAATTATAGTTTGGCATTTAATTAATCAAGATTGTAAAGTCTGCCTCTGGTTAATTGTCAAAAAAGTTGACATTTCTTAATTCTCTCGTTGTTTTTAATTTGATAAGTTTTTATACCTTGACTATTCAGTTTAATTATTCTTTAACGCGACGTTTAAGTGTCTACATAGACAAAATGGTACGTACGGTAGCCGACAAAGTAGCAGCTATCTTAATAATTGGTGAATGTAGAAACAATTTCCATACAGCGGAACGTCTTTTTAATGAGAGGTACCCCGATCGCCCTATATCGAGGACTTATTTGAGGGAACTTCTTCCGAAGTTTGAAGCAACCGGTAGTCTTCAAGATGTCAAACGATCTGGTCGACCAACAATTAGTGACGACAAAAAAATCGACATAATTGCAGAAATGGTAGCACATCCTACTTCTTCTACAGCCCAAGTTGCGTCTATCTGTGAAGTCAGTCAAAGGACAGTACATAGGGTGTTGGCTAAAAACAAATTTCATCCATACAAATTAAAAATGGTGCACCAACTTTCAGATGATGACCCCGACCGAAGATTAGAATTCTGTGAAAACATGTCCAATCAAATTATCCAACACCCAGACTACATAAAACCAATTTAGTGACGAAAGTATTTTCTTCCTCAATGGAAACGTTAACACACAAAATGTGAGATATTGGAGTGACACAAATCCTCAAATCTTTCGTGAAAAACATACTCAATTTCCAGAAAAAGTAAATGTTTGGGCAGGTATTTTGGGAAATCACATAGTTGGACCTGTTTTTCTCAATGCTAACTTAACCGGTGAAGTGTATGTGGAGATTACAAAACGCAATTAAACCGTTAATTCTTGAAATTTTGGAAGATAATCTAGATGAATTCGGCAACTTGGAAATAACGTTCCAACAAGATGGTGCTCCTGTACACTATTATGGTGCAGTAAGAGGTTACTTGGATGAAGAATATCGTGGCAGATGGATTGGACGGCGAGGTCCGATAGAATGGCCAGCTCGGTCACCAGACCTGACACAATTAGATTTTTTTCTGTGGGGGTACTTAAAATCTAAGGTTTACGCTACAGCACCTGGCAGTATGCACATTTTGAAACAAAGAATTGTTGAAGAATGTATAGCAATTTCCGCAGACAAATTTGAACTAGTACGACAAGAGTTTAGCAATAGGATGCATTACTGTCAGGAATTAAGTGGAGCACATTTCCAACACTTATTATAAGAATTGGTCCTTGAATCTTGATTAATTAAATGCAAAACTATAATATTAGTATTTATTTAATTTTTCTATCAAAATCGACATAAACCCTAACAAAATTAGTATGACTGAATAGGTAATTTTAATACCTTTCAAACGAGATGTCACTTGCCATAAGGTATGATTTAAAATTATTGGTCACTGTGGCCCTGTGACCTCATATATGACTATTACGTCACTTGTCATGACTAGTTGAGAAGCAAAAGATACAAGGGGGGGAGGGGACTTTTGACTAGCACTGTATATATATATATATATATATATATATATATATATATATACATCGGGCAAGTGGGACTGTGGTAGCACGACCTGCTTACTACTTGGAAGGTAAAGTTTGTTTCCCGTTACCGCCTACCCTGTTTGAAGTTTCCTCAGAGGGCTGTCTTCATACACGTAGAGCGACATGATCGCTGCTATTTAGGCGAATACTGGAGTAGTATCTTCCTTCTCAGAACTTTAATTGACCGCAAATATTCTTAATCCCACCACGCATACCTCGTACTTTATGTATGCATGTTGAGAATCTATCATTGTGGGTGAAAGAACTTCGTAAAGCAATGGTAGTGCGCACTCCCCCTTGAGGAGGTTCTAAGAAACATTGTCTTTTCTCTTTTTCTTTCTATAAATTAAATATTGACATTGAATTTTTTAGCAACTTTGCAGTAATGCCCAAAAGGTACGAAGATTCAGCAATTATCATAATTAAATTAAAAGACACCAATTATAGAAATTATGACATGTTAAGCCACTTTCAGTTATCGACTATGACAACAGACTCAATCCTTTATGATAAACCTCCGAAGAACATTATTTCAGTATCTGACTTTACAGGGGTGTGTAAGAAGTCAAAAATACTTGAAATATATTATTAAATCACATTTTATAGTCCTCCATCATGCACTTATCAAAATGCAAGTTGAACATTTTGAGACCATTTACGGAATATAACCAACACGGAATACCTATTCAAATAAAAAACATTCACATGGTTAATGTAGGTTATGTTGTATATACTGGAATGAAAATGATAAAGCCTTTTTTGAAATCCAATCTTATGGAAAAGGTATGACGGGAGGAAAATATTTTTTAAAATAATATGTTGGTTTTAGGTTATAATGCACAAAGATTGTAATATTTTTGATTGGATTCCAAAAGAGTATCTTCCTGAGGAATTTGGAGGTGATTTGAAATCAACGGAATATTATTATGAAGAGCATATGAAGAGATTATTTTTGTTAAAACCTTATTTTAAAGCATTAGAAAATCAAGTTTATAGCAAAAATCATAGTTATTAGTTACATATTTTTATAACAACTTTGTTTCTCCAAAGTAATGTTAATAAACATATCTTGGTCATGTCACTTTAAACCGATTTTAGATAACTCTTATCCGGGCAACTGGGGTCCAACGGACCCACGCGGTGTTACAAATGGGCATATCTCAATTATTATTTAATTTTTGACAAAATGCCGGTATGGTTTCCATGGAAATAGTATTTATTAAGTTTTCCTTTTGTCAAAAGTGGGAAACTTAATCTACTTTTCAATAAATAATTATCGTTATATAAAACTTACGTAACCGGGCAATGTGAGTCCAAAGGACCCTCGCGTGGTGGTTACAATTGATGCATCTCATGTATATAATATTTTCATAATTGATTACATATTTATCAGAATAATTAGCGGATTTGAGAGTTACTTTGTTTTCAACGCTAATTATTATGAAAAATGCAATTAGTGTGGAATTTTTGTAGAGTAATCCAAGTCATTTGGCAGTTAGATAATGTTCAAGTTTGTCTTTTAGTCATTACCTACTTATGGATTATGAGTAATTTGCTATTAGTGGTGAATTTAAAATATCTATTTGTAATTGTATTTTATTCAAGAATTTGGATTTTATTTTCAAAGAATGTAAGTAGTCTGGAATGTTGGTTATTGGCAAAGATAAAAGTTTTAGTTGAATAGTAATTACCTTGGAATTCATTTAGTACCCTTGCTTTATACTATATATATATATATATATATATATATATATATATATATATACAGTGTGTCCAATTTAAGATGAAATGCATGGGGATATTGGAAACCGTTAGAGATACGAAGATGGTTAAATGGAGAAAAAGTTGCGTCATTATATGCCCAAGAAATAACCATGGTTACATGTCAAAAAATCCCTTCCATTTACTAGACACAGGGTGATAACTGAAAATATCCGTTTTCTAAAAATCGCTTTATCTTGTTTCTTGCAAGAGATACATCCACGATTTTTGCAGGATGGAGGTAACAGGTAGCGAGGATTTCAAAAATGATTTTGAAAAAAATCTAGGCCTACTAGATTTTGAGATAATGCACGCAACTTTCGATTTTCTTATGGACGCCATATTGGATTTTTGCATTTTTGAATTCTTCATAAAAAATGCTTTTCAACCATATATCATATGTTTATAATCTGCCAATGAGAAAGTGTCAAATTACACAATTAAATTTATATCAAAGCAACCTTGACATATTATGTATTTTAATTAAATGAAAATTAATCTACAAATTAAACTAACTATTGAGAACAATATTATTGATTATTAACATAAATCATAATAATAAAAGTGACAAAAAACAACAAAAATAAAATTTAATATTATACTGAATTTTACTATTAATTAATCAAATGCTCGAATAAACCTTCATTCTCCTGCAAACACCATCTGCATCGAGTTAGCACTGCATCACAAGAGTTCCTTATCATCTCCGGGGTAATTTTATTAACAGCTTCGATAACTGCATCACGTAATTCGTCCTCATTGTTATACGACTTTGAATAAACTTCGTTTTTTAAATAGCCCCACACAAAGAAATCAATGGGAGAGAGATCAGGAGCTCTGGCCGGCCATCTTATTGGTCCCTGGTTTCCTATCCATCCATTAGGATATTCCATATTTAGGAAATCTGTAATAATATGGGCACTATGTGCAGGAGCCCCATCCTGTTGGAAAATCATATTTCTTACTGTAGCAAGAGGGAGCTCCATTATCCTTTCCGCTATTTGAGTTTGCAACAGGTTTAGATATAGCGATTTTTAGAAAACGCATATTTTCAGTTATCACCCTGTGTCTAGTAAATGGAAGGGATTTTTTGACATGTAACCATGGTTACTTCTTGGGCATATAATGACGCAACTTTTTCTCCATTTAACCATCTTCGTATCTCTAACGATTTCCAATATCCCCATGCATTTCATCTTAAACTGGACACCCTGTATATATATATATATATATATATATATATATATATACAGTCATTTAATACTAGGGAACTATTCGTATTTTTGTAAACGAAGCGCAAGGAATGCAAGGACAACAAAGGCAATGTTGTGAAAAATGCTATAAAAATGTTTGTAATCAACATTCACTGCTATTATATGTAATAACTGCAATAAATAGTTTTCTTTTATATAATAATGTTTATGTAAGCTTAATTTTTAAATATATTCCAGTAATAACTGCTTAGTACAAGAGAGTAATAAAAAAGGTGTATCTAAAGAAGGTGGGTCCATCGGACCCACACTGTCTGCTTGCGTTACTAAAAAGACTTGCCCGGATAAGAGATAAACAAGAAATAATACGTTTTCGAGAATGATTTATTTGACGGGACGTGATACTCGAAATGAAAGACATGAGTTAAAGCACTTTTTTTTTATTTTTCAACATTTTACTTGTACATCAACACACTTGGACCAGCGACGCTGAAGTGCCATTATGCCTGCTTTATAGTGATCTCTTTTAAGGCTGTCAAAATATTGCTCTGTTGTTTCAGGAACAATGCGAGTGGTATGGGAAGATGCACTATTATGACAAAAGAGCACCTTTTTTCGTGCCATTCCGTGTATTTTGTTAAGAAATTGTTATTTTAGTTGATCCAAAAATGCGACATAATATGCTCCGTTGATGGTTTGGACTTTTGTGAGATGAGTCGATATGAAGTATTCCTTTCGAATTCCAAAATATCAAAATCGTAGCTATTACCTTCCCGGCCTATGAAAACGACCCCATTTTTTTTGGCGTAGGACTATCATGACGTTTCCATTGTTGAGATTAGCGTTTTGATTCGGAGATGTAGTGCTTGATCCAAGTTTCATCAATCGTAAAAAAAACGGTGCAGAAAATTAACCTGATTCTTATTAACTGTCGCTCGATGTTCGCGCTCTCTCATTTTTGATCAACATTCAGCAATCACGGCAGCTGACAGCTGACAGCTTAATGACCAGTTTTCTTAAGTGCATACCTAACTCAAACATTTTTGCATTTTATACTTATTTTCCATGTTTAAAAACAGGGTTTTTTTAGGGCACTGATTTTAATTTTTGACAATTAAGTGTAAAAAAGACTTTCTTGTTAGTTTAGGATTTTTACCTAATGTTACTGAAGTGACTTCTTAAGATGTCCACTTATTTATTGCAATATTCATAAATAACCATTCTTTTGAAAATAAATATTAAGAAAAACGAAACTAATATTGAACTTCTATGTGTATTTTTTTCCAACATTATCTACAATCGTTTTAAGTTTGCCATCATTTGTGCACACGGATTGAATCATAGACACCCATGACCGTCTATATCGAAGCATCAATATTAAAACAACTGAGCATTTAGCTGAATCTGTCAGTTTCAAATATCTATTGTGAAGTGTCAAATGGAATGTATTTATTTCCTCTTGATTTTCATCTAAATAAGTTTTTGAAGTTTATTTGTTTATTGAAATGGCTCCTATTAATTGCGTCGCGTGCAATACACGCTGTGTTCCTCGAGGAATGAAACATTTACAAGGTAATTTCGACAATGAAGAAACGACTGAGTTTGCTATACGATATAGGGAAGAATTAAAATTTCCATACACTCCTGTAAATATTAATACGCGTATCTGTCTAACCTGTGATAATTTAATTAGAAGGGATATTAGCGCTTTGGCAGAAGATCCTAAGTGTGCGACTTTTTTCTTTTTTTTTATGATTGTGGGCCTGAACAGGCTAAATTTGGGCTATCGTGCTAAAGCACGCAGGAACACTTAGAAGGATGGATAGAGGGATAATGAATTGCCAATAGATGCCTATGAACAGCTACCTTAAATTTTCTCATATCATAAGTGAGAGGAAAGCAACAACTAGGGAGATCATTCCAGAGTTTAGAAGCCGTGTAGAAAAATGTGGATTGCGCCCGTTTGGTACGACAAGTGGAGATTTGTACTGCATACTGATGATGTGATTGAGCGAACCGAGTGTTTCTCGCAAAGATAGCCGGAGATGGTATCAAAGAATGTAATTCACCAGCACAATAGCCGTTGTAATAACGATAATACAAAGAAAGAACTGAAACCATCCTTCTATGCTCAAGGGACTGTATGTGAGAAGTTAAGGACGGGTCATTTATAAGCCTAATCGCTCTCTTTTGAATACGATCAACGATATCGAGAGCGTATTGGGGAGCACTAACCCAGAGGTGAGAATTATATTCCAGATGAGGCCGAATTTGGGCTTTATGCAGCAGAAGGAGTTGTCGAGGGGTAAAGTACTGCTTAGATCTGTACAAAAAGCCTATTTTACGAGTAGCTGTTTTGGTAGCTGACAGAAGATGGTCAACCCATGAGAGATTTGAAGATACAGTCATACCCAACAGAGTAATAGGGTCTGAAAACTTAATAACTGAGTCATTCATACTTACAACAGGAAATAATCGATCTTTTTTGGCGGACACAAGGCAACACTGAGTTTCAACTTTAATTTCTTGATTTGACATAGAAGGTGGATTACCACTATGAGTAGACTGAGATGAACTACAGTGAAGAGTGCTATCGTCAGCAAAGGAATGGTTGGGGTTAGTTGTTGAAGAAATAAGGTTATTTATGTACAGCAGAAAAAGTGTAGGCGCTATAACGGATCCCTGTGGTACGCCCGCGTTAATGCTAACTTCTTTTGAAAAAAAGTCATCAACTACGACACGTATTCGTCTTTTATCAAGGAAACTAGAAACCCAGTTGATGAGCGTATCATTTAACCCGAACGAGGTAAGTTTGGCAAGTAAACACGTATGCCAAACTTGGTCAAATGCCTTTGAGATATCTAAAGCGACTTTAACTGTTTCACCGGACTACTCTACTGTATTGTTCCAAACTTGGCTCACATATGAAAGAAGATCACCTGTTCAAAGACTTTGCCTAAACCCATATTGGTGGTCACTAAGGAGTTTGTTAGTTTCAAGGAACGTGAGCAGTTGCTGATTGATGGCTTTTTCCATGATTTTAGACAAAATGGAAGTGGTGGCAATTGGTCGGTAGTTTGAGGGATCGGTCTTATCGCCTTTTTTGGGAATAGGTTGAACATTTGCTAACTTCCATGATGAAAGGAATTCCCCAGAAGACATAGAGGTCGTACAGAGCTTAGATGGGACTCGTAATAGTTCGGGGGAACATTTCTTTAAAACAGTAGCTGGGATACCGTCTCAGCCAGTCACCTTATTGAGATCAAGCCTACTGATGATCGATTCCAAGAGCTTGCACCGAAAATGAATTGGTTCCATAGCGTATGAAGAAGAGTTGGCTAGGGACACATCTTTTCCAGAATCATTGAGACACGAGTTTGATCCAAACAAATCCACAAGAACATTAGCTTTGTCTACAGAATCAGCAACTACCGATCCGTCAATAGATGTCAGGGGGGGAAATGAAGATGTTCCAAGGTTTTTACTAATGGATTTAGCTAAAGACCAAAATTTAAGACTGCCTAAAGGAGATGTAGCTAGTTCATTGCATTTTCGTTGTTCGAACAACTTTTTAGTTTTAGTGATGACACTTTTGCAGATATTTCTATCACCAACGTATTCTACATGACTATCGACCGATTTATTAGGTTTCCATTTAATGTAATATTTATTTTTTAAAGATATTTCATCAACACAAGCCTTATTGAACCAGGGTTGGGAACGTGAATGACCTATACGGTACTGTTTTTTTGGGAATGTATAACCCCATTCCCATGAGGATGACTTCAGATACTGAAAGAGCGATGTCCGAAGAAGAGGACGACTTAAAACAGTATTCACGTCATGGAAAGGTTGCAAAGAAATCCCGTAAATTACACCATCGAGCTGACTTAAAACACCACAAGGTTCTATCGGTTTAAAGCACAACAGTGGAATTAGGTATAGTAGAAATGATTTCTATTAGACAATGGTCGGAAAGACCTCAAGTCCAAAGAACGGAAGTTTTATAAACAAGAGGGTTTGATGTAAGAAAGAGATCTAGAAGATGTGAAGTATGGTTAGGGTTATCAGGGATCCTTGTGGGTTCAAAAATCATTTGTGTGAGATCACATGAAATATCAAATGTTACTGCACTATGACCAGCAGGATTTGTAGTAGATGAAAACTGCAGTCAATTAGAGTTATGAACATTGAAATCGCCTACAATTGAGATATCGCAAGATGGAAACTGAGACAGGAGAAAGTCAACTTTCATACTAAGGTAATCGAAGAAGTCTTGAAAGTTACTGTCATTAGGAGACCTATAAATGCAACAGTAGAATTTCACAAAATTAAGACCAGAATGTTTAAACCAAATCACGTCAAACTTTTTATTTTCTAAGGGAGAAACCCTCTTGCAAGCAATTCTGTCCTTGATGTAGGCACATACGCCTCCTTTATATCGTAAGTTAGAGTGAAGGTGATATTGAGGAAATTGCAACTCGGGTGACTCCGAGCTTTCAGAGGAGACTTGTGTTTCAGATAGAAACAAAATGTCAGGTTGTAATTGTTCAAGATGTTGGTGAATAGCATTAAGATTAGACCTGATACCGCGGATGTTGCAGTAGCGAATCAGAAAGTTGATACTTTCAATGACCGAGATCGCTTGGGCCCTGCCCTCCCTGACATCCGAATGGGGCAGGATTTTACGTCCAGCATTTATTACCCTAGACACCACAGCCATCTTCTTTTTTAATTTAGGACCTTTAATCCGATAGAGTGAAGGTGGTATTGAGGAAATTGCAAGTCGGGTGACTCGGAGCTTTCAGAGGAGACTTGTGTTTCAGATAGAAACAAAATATCAGGTTGTAATTGTTCAAGATGTTGGTGAATGGCGTTAAGATTAGACCTGATACCGTGGATGTTGCAGTAGTGAATCAGAAAGTTGATACTTTCGATGACCGAGGACGCTTGGGCCCTGCCCTCCCTGACATCCGAATGGGGTAGGATTTTACGTCCGGCATTTATTACCCTAGAAACCACAGCCATCTTATTTTTTAATTTGGGACTTTTAATCCGATAGGAAGACAGTGAGGGCGAGAAGGAAGAATAAGGATGAGAATAGATTACGGATGAAGGAAAAGGTAACCGGCAACCCTTACTGAATCGGAGACCCAATATTAAGGAGCCCATCGTAAGGGTGGTGGTACCTCCCCTACTGGCATGGAATGTACATACATGCCTACCATCTTTAACACAATTGTTGAGATCATTTTTTTGGTATCGAGTTTATTCACTTGCAATTTTATGAAAATGGAAGTAAAATGGAAGGAAATTCCTGGTCACAAAAGAGGGTCTAAATATTTCACATGTGAAGGTAGTCGCGGTTTTATTATCGAAAAAAGTCTCAAATAAACAGTGTGACGTATTTAGTGTGTATTGAAAAAGACTGCAAAGCTAGAGCATCATTCTCCGGCAGTTTATTTGTGTCCGTTCAAAACGAACTCCAGAACCATCTACCCGGCCCAGCTAAGAAGGACGCCTTTATGCTGAAACAGCGAATATTAAGCGAAGCGGCGTCCACAAGTGACCAAATTAAAACAATTTTTGTAACCAATAGTGCCAGGTAAATTTTTATACGGAGTAAGGAAAGAGAACTAAACAATACTTTTTACATACTGCTTTTATACAAAAATGAATTAAATAAAAGTTTATTTTTAAGTGGGGCTTGAATTTCGATAGCGCAGTTGGTTAGCGCGGTACTCTAGCAAAGTACAGGTCGTAGGTTCATATCTTACTCGATGTAAACTTTTTATTTATGTATTTAATAAAATTAATAATAATTTTTAATTAAATAATAGTTGTTTGTTACAGTACGGCGAATATCTTGGTAGTATCAAAACAAATCTTTATCTTGAAGTTTGTCTGCTATGTCGACTAAATAGCATCCCCAGTGTTTTGCATTTTTGTTTAGTACGGCAAGTATAATCTTTTTATCAGGTAATACATAAAAATTAAAAAATAAATAATTAAAAAATTAGTAAATTAAGAAATGCTCTTTCATAAGGCTACGTTTGGTATCTACGCTTTATCAGTCAATATGCGTGCCTTCAAACCTTTTGTGGCCGTTTGAAGCTTTGAAAACAATTTAAACGCGTTTTGTAGTAAACTTAAAGTTTGTGCAGTTTTCGTCTTATGTTTTGTAATTTTGATAAACGTTGTTCTATTCGCTTTGCTTAAATGTCTTTTCTTTGCATTAATTCCTAACAATTTTTTACTATTATTAACAGATTCTCAATATAGGAACCAAGTTTTCCCATTAACGCTCACTACAATTTGAGTTAATACTGTCGAATTTTCTCTTTTTGTGTAATAGACCACAAGCTAGATAAATACAAAATTTTATTCAAATATGTCAAAAAATAAGAAACTTAGCCATCAGGGCACTTCTAAATTATGGTCGAATATGGTTTCTTTGTTATTTGGATAATGCATTTTAAATAAGATGAATCCAAAATTTGGTTAAAATCTGACACTAAAGAACTACGCTAACCATAAGGACAAATTTAGTAGCGGTAAGTGAATTCCCTTTTGAGTTGTCGTCCGAGCAGAACGAGTGGCCGAGCGAGTGATGGAGGGCATGATGACGTGAAATATACCTCCACTAACGCTTGGTACAAAAGTTATAAGCATTACTCGGTTCTTTTTCCTCATTCTGTACAATATTAAGTTATAACTAGTTAAGTCGGATACAAAATTTTACCCGTCAAAAATTAGTAGATCATGTTTTTTGGTGCTTAATGCTGATGTTGCAGCAAAGCTAAACTTTCCGTCGATATCCAAGTCCATGCAACGCTGTCGTCGGTTAAATCAACCGGCTATGCCAACTTCGCTCCAAAACTACAGAACTGTATGCTAGTTTAATTATTGCCAAGTAAGTTTTAATACCTCACAGCCAACTGTGCATTAGTACATTCGTTCTCACCCCTAATTTGATTGAACATGTAATGGGCACCATTTTGTATTGGGTCTTTTTGTCCGGCCTACTGTTGGGGGTCGTTTTGTATTGGGTCTCTGTAATGTAGGTTCAATTTCAATCTTTTACAATTTCGAACTTATTGAGCAAAAGTTTATATTGTTTTGTGAAAATGTGAAATGATTCAACGTCAACTAAAGTGATTTTAATTTATAAACATAACATTAATTACCTAAACTTTATTTTTATTGTTATCACATTTCTATTTGTGTAAATGAACTTTAATAATTACTCAAAAAATTCCTTTCTCCTTGTTATCGAGACGTTCCAGCTAGCTTAACAATGGGTTAAATGGTTATCGTTATTATTCATCAAAATCATCCTTCATCTGATGTTATTGATTACCTGCACTTCACAATTCATTTAACTTACTTTCTTCAGTATTGACACACGCAGTGTTTGTATAAGCCTTTAAGATTTGCAACAGTCAATAATAAAAATGAACCAAAAGTGATAATATTTAATTAGGTCAAATTCTAAATGCTTACAACATTACATTAGTCTAATTCTATGTTAGTACTCTTAACGTTAACATTCAAAAACAATCCTTTACAAATGATCAACGAAATACATTTTCGTTCAGCATTTGAATCCAAACATAAATTTTAAATTTTCGTTTATTTGTACTATCAAAAGGTCTTACTTGTTATCAGTTTGTTGAAAAGCTGATGATGTAGTGCTTGTGTTCCTTGGACTGATCAGGGGCCTCACAGCGATTATAGACTGCTGGCGCCTTCCTCTCTTTGCTCTTTTTACTTTCTTCTTTGGATCTTTGTTGGGGACGAATACTATTCTAATTTTCTTTCACCAATTAATGATTTTAGTCAATAATTGCTCAATATATTTACACTAAAGTTTTTATTTAGTTGTTCAGTTTTAACTACAAATAGCCTGCGCAACAAACCGCGAATGCTTCCTTTTTATACATCCATAAATTCGAGTTATTGTCGTTTATGCTTTGATTTACCAATTTGGATCGATTACTGTCTTTTATATTTATTGTTCACTATTTAAGCGCAATTGATTACGGTTCTGATACATATAAAACGCGTATTTTCACTTATTACGTCACTTTTAATATGTATTTTAGATTATGGTGCAATCCTTTTTATTTCCGCCAACTCGACATCAATTGCACTTTATATTATTTTAGCTTTTCCTCACATTCATACGGAAAATATCATTTATATTCTCTTTATCACTATATTAACTGACTTTTCGTTATAATTACACAACGTACGGCAATCGCTTTTTCACACGTTTGGTTAACTTCAACTCAACCTTGATCGCTTACTTAGTGCGACCCTTTCTGTTCGCTTACTTAGCGCGACTGACTACTAATATCCTTCATTATGACAGCGTCTCTACTTACTCCCTTACACAAAACCGTCATATCCTCAAATTACCGCGTATATTTAAAAGCTTTCCAATTTACTGTACAAATACTCATCGAAACAAGCTCAAACTTTTTACCTTAATATTAACTACGTTTATACATAAATAACCAATAACCATTTAATTTCATATAACAGCACGAAATTCGAACTTCTAATGCCTACATTACAAACACACAACTTATTTGGATTTTAAAATAGCTTTCGGGCTGTTATGAAACAAGCGGAAGCTTACGAATGAAACCTTTGCTAAAAAACAATGCATCGGCAAGGAAGGCCATAAAAATGATTTTATGTTTACCTCTGCTTCCCTCTGATAATATTGTTGAAGGAATGCGCTACATCAGTTCGTTCTTAAGGCAAATACACTTACACGAAGACTTCGAAAATCTAATCAGGTATGTATGCCATTTTTATTCTGAAACTGTTGTTGGAATAGTTGAGCTTTCGCGTACATATCCGCCTCGACTGACCATATTCAAGATATGTACCTACCTAGACGAACATTGGTTTATGTATGGTCGCTTATTAAACTGTTTGTACAGGTACGACAGTAGATTGGGAGGGTCCGGGGCGGTTCTCTTTCCGTTTTTAAGAGAGCACCGAGAACAAACAATGATTGTGAATCGTTCCATGCTGCCTTAGTTCGTATTTTAAGGATGAGGGGACCTAATATTTGGGAGTTTACCGGTAAGCACTTACTTCATGGAAAACAATAACCTTTTGGCTTATTGAATAATTTTCAATAATTTGTTACAATCAAATTTGGTAGTAGTCTAAAATTAGTTGAAAAAAATACTTGCTCTTTTTTTGGAACAAAATTAGTGTTGCAAAACATTTATTTCAAAAACGAATTTAATACCTTTCTCTTACAATACCAATGGTAGCAACTACATTTTACGTAGACTTTTCTTTTAACATTCGACTATTTTCAGACAGCCTGCGTAATATAACGGCTCTAACTGTACGAGAGTTAAAAGCCGTCGTAAACGAGGGATTTCAAATACGAGTGCTTGGAAAGCGGAAATTCCGCTATAATAACCGGCGTGTTCAGGCCGCGACGGCTCAATTTCTAGAAAACAACAATGTGGGCTCGATTTTGAATATGGTGTGCCACTGCGTAGAGTCGCTAGTTGGGAGACACTTGACCAACGTCCCACTCGAGATAAAAGAACAGCAGGAACAGACTTAACTGCTGCACCGTTGGACGGTGATGTTCCCGCTGAATAACAAACCTCAGCCCCAGATGGGAACGACGAAGACTTCGGGGACGAGGAAGCAAACCCAGCAGAAGCAATTCCACTGGTACCATACCCTCAATTAGGACTTGATTGTGGGTATAGGTCACATTAATTTCGTAAGCGATTAAACTCATAAGTAAAGATACTTTTAGCATTATTAAAGTATAATTTTTGTTTATTAGATGATTCAGCGGACGAAGAGGTGTTTCATTTACCGAAAGACGATTCTGAAAAAGTACCATGTACGTACTTATACTGTTATAAAGAATGTTTATAGGAAAGGCCAGACTGTTTATTTCGGTAACTATTAGTAAAATAAATGAAACTGTTCATAAAAAGGCTTACTCCCCTAGGACTTGCAGTTACGTTTTGTTTTGCCACGCAAATGATTTTGCCTATGGTTCAGTTGTCACTTTATATAAAAGCGAAAGAAAAGAATACCCATTTAGAGGTAGTGGCTATGACGATGGTAAACACATCTACACTATATAATGTTTTATACAAATTGTAACAATTGTTGAAATTTTAGATATAGATGAAACGTTATCTGAGGAAGGTGCCTGCTTTATATGTACGGGTCGCAAAAAAATGTGTGCTTTTTAACTGCGGCCATTTATTGTGCGGTTACTGCGCCACACATTCTTACCATCCATTACATGATATAGCTTCCAATAAATGTCCTAAGTAGTACTGGGGCACTTGAACTTTCACTTTTACGTCACAAATGCCCCAGGGTGTAGGGCACTTGCCCCACCACTTTTTTATGTGCCCACGTGTGAGACCGCATTTTCCACCCTTATTTTTACTCGCTTACGTGTGAGACCGTGTTTTTCACCCCTATTTTCACACACCCAAGTGTGAGACCGTATTTTGAATCCTTTCTTTTTCATCCCTAATTAAAGTTTTTGATTTTTAATGGCATGCGTGAAGGACCGTATTTATTACCCTTATTTTGAGATGATGATTTTTAATTATTTTTTATTAATTAATTATCCTAGGGAAATTCTTAATATGATAGCTCTAAGATGATGATCTTTAATTATTTTTATTAAATAATTATTTTTAGCCCCTGGGAAATGATGTAAAAGATAGTTTATTTAATTTTGTATTTTACTATTAACATTTATTAGAACTTGTTTATCAGATATTATTTAAAGAATTGATTAGATAATAATAATCACGTACACATTGACTGTGTTTTCCCATTTTACTTTATTAGCGTATTTTTGTATCAAATGAGATTGTTATTACATTTATTTTAATGCCTATCTACAGGTTGTATTTAGGGGTGGGGCTGGTCTAGGGATAAGTCTTAGGGCTGGACCTGAGGGCTGGACTTGGGGTTGGTCTTAGGGTTATTTTTGATGGTATTAAGGTCCTTCTGGTTATATTAAGAGCAGTGCTCCTGGAGGTTAGGCAAATGCACACGCATACAATGTTGGAAATTGCATAATTAATAAGATATTATTATTAAAATTATCGATCCTATTGCTTTAAAATGGTCACATGCTATTGGATGATCTTTAACCTATACGAGAAAACGTTGTATTTCTAATAATGAGGTTCTTGTAAGACACGTGTAGGGCTTCGCAACTTGTTATCAGGCCTTAGCCCCCTGACCGGAGATGGTGTGGGAACCTAACCTTGTAAGACAAGTGTAGAGCTTAGCTCCTATCGTGGCCCCCTTGATGCAATTGTATGTTGTTCTAATTTAATCTTACAGCTGTAGGCCTTCGCCCCGTCATACAAAATTGTATTCTAATAAGGAGGTTCTTGTAAGGTAGGACTTGTATCAGGGTCTGCGCCCTAGCCCCTTTGAGTAAAAAATTGATTTTAGCGCCATCTAGTAGCGTATAGACTAATGAACATTTTCTGAAGTTGATAATGCACACCTCTCTCTTGCTCTATCTTGTTTCTTCCTCCCCCCTCTCTCTTTCTCACACACACACACACAAACAAATCAATTAATTAATCAATCTCAAACAAATTACGCTCGAACATCAGATAAAACTCAATCAATCAACCGAAATTATGTCTTACAGTTTGCGGAAACCAGATTACAGTTCAAACTGAATGCATTAAAGTATAATTAAATATGACGTGAAATAATAAATAATTTCAACCCTAATGCAGTGATGCTTTATGTATAGGCAGACCCTCTAAACAGCCACCATCTATACATTCGGAACATCATATCTGATTTATTTACATACACACAAAAAAAATTGTTTCATTGTAATGTATTCATTAACAGTTGCAAAACCCATTTAAAAAGAATGGAAAGTAATAATTACTTATATAACACAGAGTTAAATTAAAATAACATGTTTTTAAGAATATTGAGTTGATATAACGGAAATAAAAGGCAAAAGGTTTTAATGGTTTATTTATTATTATATAAGTGAATTAACAATAACTATAATTTTAAAATCCGTGCGTACCTACTATTTTGTAGAGCTGGTCTTATGACGTTAACCTGTGTAATAATACATTTTAAAAAAATCTTTATCGGCATTTTTGTTAGCAATATCAGGTAAAAAACATATATTAAAAATAATACGCTTACCTTTAGAAGTTTTTCCTTCAACGCTACCATATGTTAAACTGAAATTTTTTATACAACGTGTCTCACTAAAACACGCTTTGTGAATGGCTGAATATAAACACCCGATTACATACCGAACATTAAACTATTTTAGAAAGTAATACAGAAAACCGGAATACCACTACTAGCATTTAACAAAAATTTACATTCAAAATACATACAAATATTTTAAAAAATTTGCTAACGCGGAAATTACTTTTAAATAATTCGGGTTACATAAAAACTATTATATACTCAATTACGTTCACACACACACGCACGCACGCACCCACGCACGCACGCACGCATGCACGCACGCACGCAGGCACGCACGCACGCACGCACTCACGCATACACACATATGTGATTTACGTTATATGGATTTTTATCAGTTAGGATTAACAGCAATGTCAACTAAACGTTTTAAAATTTCTGAAATAAGAGTGATGTAATCTTATTTTACTTAAAATTTCATGGAGAGTATCATTATTATCGAGATTTTGAGATACAATCATCTCATCGTCTTCACCTTGAACGATTATATTGTAACAACCTATAAAAGTAGCTAATAACCCTAATAGTTTTATCAAACATTATTACATGGACACGAGGTTAGCCCTAAATTAACTGGTTTCAACACGGCTCTGAAAATGCACACACTTCAAATCTTTCAGCTCGTTCGCAGAAGTTGTACCGTATTCACTTCCTTCAATTTTTATCTGCATTCTGTTCCGAGACTGTAGTACGTTTTCTAATACATAAACAGAATCTTCAATACTGTGATACGTGTAGCAGCAAAACACATTAGCTAGTTAGTTTCACCTCTATATTACTTTACATGCATGCCTGATCTTATCATAAATAAATACATCTGTCAAAAAAGCTAATTAAACATAACTCCATGGACTGGGTATAGCAAGCAACGTTGCCAATTATAGCTTTTAGTCAACACAATAGTGCCTACAACTACATACAATCGACTAGCACTGCTTTAGCACGAGGATCAAACGAAAAACACGCATGCACGCACGCACGTACACACGCACGCAAGCTCGCACGCTCGCACGTACACACGCACATAAGCACGCACGCTCGCACGCTCGCATGTACGCACGTACGCACGCTCGCACGTACGCACGCACGTACGCACGCTCGCACGTACGCACGTTCGCACGCATGCACGCTCGCACGTACACACGCACATAAGCACGCACGCTGGCACGCACGCTCGCACGCACGCACGCTCGCACGTACAAACGCACATAAGCACGCACGCTCGCACGTACGCTCGCACGCACGTATGCTTACACACACACACACACACACACACACACACACACACACGAGAGCGCGAAAACACGCAAACGCGGAAAACACACTAACACAAAAAAAACACGCAAACACGCTAACACAAAAAATACGCAAACGCAAAGACATACAAATACAAAAATACGTAAAAACGAAAACACGCAAATACGAAAACACACAAACGAAAACACGCCAACACAAAAAACACGCAAAACGAAAACACGCTAAAGCGAAAAAACTTGTAAACTTGCAAACATGAGTCAATACGGTGGAGCACCGTTAGGAAAAAAACAAGTTCATTAACAAAACTGAAGGAAAGCTTAACGTTTGAAAATATATTATTATTATTATTATTATAAACAACAATACATCATTATTATTTAATAACATGCTTTATCGGTTTTCTTCTTCTTAAACCGTGATTCGTCGTCATCATCATCATGATTTTGAGATTTGCCCTTCACCCCTATGTCATCGCTCTTATTTCTCTTCTGTGAACCATCACCATCATCTTGAATGTGAGATACATTCAGCTTAATTACGTCATCGCTTTCATCATTATCTTGAACGGTTATGTTGTAATAGTTTATTAACAAGTCAGTAAAATCTCTAATGTCCGCTGATGTTGGCTCATAAAAGGAGAATACATTATAGTAATGCTCACACGATGACAGTTACACTTTAAAGAGCGAAACACACGAGAAACGAGAACGCAGCTAGTCTTGGGTCTTGTGCGCAAGCGTGCTCGTCAATGTTCGGGTAGAATCGGTTATCTTCGGGGGAAGTTTGAAGTATTGATCTAATCCAGAAAAAAAATTACTCGGAAACAAAGTCCTCGGAACAAAAACATCCAGGAATATTACAAAAATTAGACTATTTGACGTCAATTACGCACTCGTTATGTTTGCAAATTATACAAAATTATTTAAATAGGAAATGAAACAACACTTGAAATTGTAATTTAATCCAGCTATATATATATATATATATATATATATATATATATATATATATATATATATATATATATATATATATACACACAGAAATACATGTAATAACCAGGAACATAAAACATAATTTGATTTAATAATACATATTATATTAATGAAATGTTAAAAAATACTAGATTACTTTTGGTAAATTGTGGACCAGTCCCATACTCACGTCAAGATAGCGTCATTTTAAAACGAACAGTACGTCAACTTCCACAAACCAGTTTGATTACCGAGTTGCGCGACAGGAGTTGCTTCATAATAAAATACTTATCTTTTTTGAATGTATTTTAGATTAAAAAACCCACAAAAGATGAGTACTATATTATGTGTGATAATGGTGAAAGTTTACATTTTTATAGCAGTTGCTTCATATTAGTTTTATTTGCCTTTAATTTTTTATACGCACGATCACGTGATTTCCGTTCCTTTTTTAATTCAATTCTTACAGTTTAACTATCACTTTATTTAACTTTTATGTACATTTAAATTGACCTACTATTTACTTCAATTATTGGGTTATTATTTTGGGCTATTATAAACTTGCGTGCATAGAAATCGGTCCACTGTAGACTTTTGACTTTAACTATATTTTTTTAGAAACTATTCATCAGATCTAAAAAAAATTATACTGTTTGAAAGACTATTTAATATGAATTAATGTGAGTTTCAATTTTTTTAATTTTATGTTTTTTTTTATTACTAAAAGAAATGAAATTATCTAAATTAACACTTAATATTTTATAATGGGTGGACATACCCATTATAAAATATTAGCATCTCCCATACGATTAGGCATAGATCTGATTAAGTTTTTGCTACAGTTCCTTGTGAGATGTAAAGCCACTCTCCTTCTACTGCAACAGTAAGCTCTGGGATCGAGGTTGGAGTATGAAGTCTGGCCCGAATTTTTCATTTTAGTTCATCCCATTAATGTTCGATCGGGTTTAGGCCGGGACTGTATGCTGGCCACTCCATGGCCCAAAAACCGACTTCTGTAATGTAATCTTGCACGAATCTTGCGGTGTGCGGCCTCGCATTTTCATGCATAAAAATAAATTCGTCTCCAATCTAGTCGGCGTAAGCTACCACATCAGCTACTAAAATGTCCTCGATGTACCTACCACCCGTTAAACCTCCTCTTAGTGACCCGGTCGCCCCTGTGGATGACAGCAAGGTCCGTTCGTGCTCCCATAGATACACCCCAGATCATGCAAGAACCACCTCCATAAGCAATCGGCTCTTCAAAGCAGCATTCTGCTCCCCTGGTCTCCGGTATACTTCTCACTTCTCACCTAAGAACAGAACAGACCCCCACTGTTACAATGTTCAATTCGGGCGATCCCGCGGAAAACGCAGGCGTGCTTGACGATGAGCTGGGGTAATTTTTGGACCAATCGCAGGTGTTTTAGGCATTAGGTTACTTTCTTGCAGTCTCGTCTTACTGTTCACTGACTAATAGCCACTCCTCTTACTTCAGGGAGCTGTGGTTGCAATTAAACCGCATTAAGGTGATGATTTCTTAATGTTGACACAATACAGCGGTCACCACGAGCCGTTGTAAATCGCTTTCTTCCAGTTTCAGGTCGCTGATGAAAGGATCCACTCCCCTCATGAGGTTGGGACACTCTCCCATCCGCTGAGCGTGTCATATCCAGTTGTCGAGCTACAGCTCGCTGGCTAAGCCCATTTTGGATTAAAGCAATTGCTTGGGCGGCTTTTTACGGTGTAGTCTGCATTAAACCAACACACTTGAAAACTAATCAAATTATGAACAACGAATAATGTGCAAATTTGAATTGCAATGGCAATAATTTCAATCTTTCCCAAGTTTGTTATTATCGTTATAACGACCACATAAATACGTTTCATTCGTTTACCGGTGGCTTTGCATAAGAACGATACACTCTTGATAAATTTAAACTCTTATTGATGCATATTGAATGGTCTTTCAAACGGCATAATTTTTTTTGATCTGATGAATAGTTTCTAAAAAAATGTAGTTAAAGTCAAAAGTCTACAGTGGGCTGATTTCTATGCACGCAAGTTTAAATATTTTAATTTCAAATTTTACCTTTACTGTATTTCTATTTAATTTTCTGGAGGAACGTTCAATTGTCTGTATGTCTCTTTCGTTTTTTTATAGTAACTATTTACTATATAAAATAAATGGGGCAAACTGAATCGCCCTTCTGACGAAATTATGTAAATAATTTATGAATAACAAATATTTTAACTTTGACATAATTTTTGGGGTGTGAAACCACATCGAGTATATGTTAAATAAGTTTTGCTTATTAGCATTGCTAGCGTAGGTATATGTTTTTCAGTAATTAATGTTACACAATAACTTTCTTTTGGGTTTGATGTAAAAATCCTCTTTATTTCATTTTGGGTCTATTTTGGTGTTAACCGTATTGGTAATCATTTTACCTTTAGTAGAGGGAAAATAAACAGAGACAAAGATTGAACTTCATTTAATCTCGTTTGGTTGATTCTGTATCTACTCTTATTTTAACAAATACATTTCAGCGTTTCACTACAACTTTATTTCCTTATTCTCTCTTCCGGTTTTGCCTCTCCTTTCCTGTAATTCCCTATTCACTTCTTTAGACTTCGTTATCCAGTAGTCGGGGTAACAGTGAGCTTGGCTTTTGGGGAGCGACTTAATGACTAAACCAGTTTTTTCAAAACAACAAAAATGTATGTGTGTACGTGTGTGTGTACGCGTGTGTGTACGCGTGTGTGCGTGGGCGTGGGCGTGTGCGTGTGCGCGTGTGTGTGCGTGTACATGAGAGTTTGCCTGTGCGTGCGCGAGTACGTGTGTGTGTGTGTGTGAGTGTGTATGTGTGTGAGTGTGTATGTGTGTGTGTGTGTGTGTGTGTATGTGTGTGTGTGTGTGTGTGTACGTGTGTGCGCACGTGTGTGTGTGCGTGTGTGTCTGTGTGTGTGCGCGCGTGTGCGTGTGTGTTTGTGTGCGTGTGTTTGTGTGTGTGTGTGTGTGCGTGAGCGTTTGCCTGTGCGACTTAATAACTAAACCAGTTTTTTCAAAACAACAAACGTGTGTGCGTGTGTGTGCGTGTACGCGTGCGTGTGCGTGCCCGTGTGCGTGTGCGTGAGCGTTTGCCTGTGCGTGTGCGAGTACGCGCGAAAATCCCATCAAGGATTGAAAAAGGCCTCCGAAAAGAAACCATAGGGGTGGAAAATACGGTCCCCCACATGGGCACATAAAAAAGTGAAAGGTGCGTCTTCCCCAGAAAATTCAAGATGGCGGCCAATATGTCCGTCTTTTACTCACGTTTTTATGCGAACAGAAATTGATAGAACGTCGTTTCCCGTTGTGCGTTCCCTTTGAATCCATGCGGTTTTGTGAAATCGGTTTATCCTTATAAGGGTATGTGATTTTCTTCTTTGTGTTTTTGTATTCATTTAATATATTTATAAAGGGAATAACGGAAATCCTGTAAGTTTATAAATTTGAATGCATTAAAATAATAAATAAAAAAAAAAGAATTATTTACCCAATTTAGTGTCGGATTGGAATGTAATTATAAACATCTGGAAGCTAAGTCTAAATGTAGTATTAAAGATATCTTCAGTAAAGCATTACTTAAAATTGTATACCAAATGCGATTTTTTTGGCATGTAATACCTTGTTTTCAGATGAAATGCTAAGTAGAACGGTATCTTTTATTTTTACTTATTATTAAGTCTTAGAACAACGTACATTGTTTTTGTTATAGTTGCGCCTACAATTGTAGTAAAGCAAAGGTCAAGTGGATGTGATTTACACTGATTACTGTAAAGCTTTTGATCACACGTTAATAATTAACAAGCTAAATAACTTTGGTTTTAGCGAATCACTTATTATTTTTTTTACTTCATATCTGTCAAATCGCTCCCAGTATGTATACTACAATAACTTTACTTCTGAACACTGTTTTTGCTACCTCTGGAGTACCTTAGGGTTGGAATTTAGGTTCACTCTTATTTCTTATACTTATTAATGGTATTGTGAATATTATATCTACCAACAATCTCTTATTTGCCAATGATCTTAAGATATTCTGTCAAATTAGCACATTGGACGACTGCGAGGCTCTACAAAGTCAATTGAATAGCAAAAATTACTGGTGTATACTTAACAAACTTGACTTAAACGTTAGCAAATGTAAAATACTGTCTTATAGTAGGAAACACAATGAAATTCATTATGATTACACTATAAACCCCATTTACATTAATCGTGTATTGGTTACTACAGATTTAGTGTCATATTTGACAACCGTTTAAGTTTTATAGAACATATTCAATATGTTTGCTCCTCGGCATTCAAAATGTTAGGCTTGCTCATAAGGAATAGCAAATCATTTTCTAAACCTGAAACTATTTTTACGCTATATTTCTCCTTAATTAGGTCAGTACTTGATTAGTGTGATATCGTTTGGTGCCCTTTCTATAATTTCCACATAACGTCTCTAGAAAATATTCAATGGACGTTATTAAAATACGCGTTCTTTAAAATAGATGGTGTTTATCGAGAAAGAGGTTATCTACAAGACTTACTCTTTCAACGTTTCAAATTGCAATCGTTAGAAAAGAGACGCTTTAGGAACGGCATAAAATTCCTTTATGGTCTTTTACATGGTGATGTTGACTGTTCGTTCATACTTTCGTTAATTAATTTTTCTGTCCCCACTCATATGTTTAGATTCCCCGTCTCGTTTAAAAACGATGTTCCAAAAAAATAGAGTTTTACAATCTGTGCAGTAACTATACTATCAGATATTGTAGTATGTAACTCATTTTTACTTATTTAGTTTCAATTATTTTTTTCAATTGTTTTGTTATGTAAATATACACACAAAGATTGTCATCCTGTATTAGATTTACTAATTTTTTCTTTTCTTTTTGTTTTTATTAACTTCAGAGTATTATGTTATTTTTAGTTATACAAAATTTTATTGTTTATAGTACTTATACATTATTGAATTTTCTCATTTAACTATGTTCTGTAAATGGATCTCGTATCTGTTGAAAATATATATATATATATATATATATATATATATATATATATATATATATATATATATATATATATATATATATATATATATATATATATATATATATATATATAGTCTGATTGATTTTACGTGTCCAAGCAAATAGATATTTTATCATAAAAGATAGAAAAAAAATTTAAGAAGCGAAAATACTCTACATTCAATTATTAATAATGCTACATATTCAGAAAAACAAATTACGTAAAAACAAAAGAGCATCGGAAGACAAATGATTTTTTTTAAATGAAACGGGCACTTTTTTTTAATATTCTGAAAGAGCTTTAAATTCTCTTTACAATGGTACCAAATAAGTTATATTATTTTGGCAATTATGGTCACAATATTTTTTTAAAGTTTGTTTTCTGTATTCCTATAAACACGAACAAAAACAACAAAATTAGAACAGTAGTCTTGGGAAACAAATGAAAAACAATTGTCAATATTAGAGCATTGTTTGTGACAGTTAAATTATTGTTCAGTGCTCTTAATATTACCTGTCACAATGCAAGCAAATAATAATTACACAAATGATGAAAAAATGGATATGTTAAGATTTTTTATTCGGTGCAATGATAATACGCTGGAGGCAAGTGCAATGTACTTAAATTTGTTATCCCGAGCGACGATAACCACATCCTCAAATTTTTACTAGACTGGAAGCAAATTTACGCAGAACTGGCGGTTTTAGTGCAAAACCAGTGCAGCAAAGACATCGGTGAGGTGTTATGGAAAACGATGAAATTGTTGTTTTGGCGTACTTTCGAGCGCATCCTCGGAATTCCATACGCGAAGCAGTGGTTGATTTAAGATTTACCTACTACAAGATATTTTCAATACTTAAAAGGAACAAAGTGGAGCCTTACAAAATTAAATTAGTACAAGGACTAAATGACGGAGACCAGTAACGGCGAATAACATTTTGTGAATGGCTGATTAATCACAGTCATTTAATTAATGTCATAGTTTGGAGCGAAGAGTCATGCTTTACAAGAAATGGTATATCCAATAGGAAAAACGACCACTACTGGGTTGACATAAATCCTAGACAATTACGACTATGCAGATATCAAAATAAATTTTCTGTTAACGTATGGCTCGGCGTTGTGAATGATTTTGTAATGGGTCCTTATTTTTATGAAGGAACTCTTACAGGTGATAGGTACAGGAACTTTCTTATAAATGAATTTCATGACTTGCTGGATGATGTACCAGTAGCTAAGCGGCGTGAGATGTGGTTTCAGCAAGATGGGGCACCTCCACATAATTCAAGAGTTGTTAAAGATGTTTTACGTCAAATGTTTAGAAATAATTGGATAGCGAATGGTGGTCCAGTACCTTGGCCGGACAGGTCGCCCGATCTTTCGATTTTGGATTTTCTCGTTTGGGGATACGTTAAACAAAAAGTTTATGTCACAGCTCCCGAAAACCTTGAGAATCTCAGAAATTGAATTACTGAAGTCTGCCGTCAAATAGCTCCTTACATGTTAGAAAAGGCACGCAGAAATTTACTAAGAAGAGCCCGACTATGTGTTCAAAATAATGTGGGACACTTCGAACATCTCATCTAATTCATGTTTTTGTCTTTTTTCACGTGATTCTAAGTTATAATGGAGTGATGTAGTTTGATTTTTAGTGTTTGATGTGGTACTAAGTTAAGTAATGTGCTTTATGTGAATAATTAAATATAAAGTTTTTAATAACAAAGATATAATAATACATTTAGAGCTATTTTAGTACCTAACGATCGTTTCTTTAAAATTTCAAATACATTTTCATTTATAAATGGGTAGGTTATCGGTTTTTTTAGTATCCATTGTTATTATCCTCGTATAACAAAGTGAGATTCTAATAAGTTATAGACCTCTGCTCACTTGCTCTCATTAAAGAGCCGCCACTTTATCAAGCCATACTCAAATACAAGACTTTTGTAAATTGAAATCTGTTTAGTACACTAATTTTAACAATCCTTATTTATTATTGTAACAATACTTAATTAATAATTGTGAAATTAATAAGAATTCTTAGCAATAACGATTTATAAATAAATAACAATAACACTAGCATAATAAAATTAGACACTTTGTTCAAAATGTAAACCGTTCTTTTCAATACACATTTCACAGCGAAGTACAATAGAACGTCTTAAGTTAACTAAATGATGCACCCTTATTTCATTGCAACAAAATATGATACTCCTTGGAAAACAAGTAAGTACTAAATTTTATATTTTGAAACGACAGTTTGACTTTTTACAAACACTTGCTTCATCTTGAATAATTTCACTGTTATTAATTATTGTTTTTAAGTTCAAAAAGTTATTTCATTTGATTTGCCAGCTTTTAATTAGTGTAACATGCCGTTTACATTTACAAATAGCGAACAAGCCGACATTCATTTTATTTATGGGTTCGCAAATGGGAATTCAAGGTACGCAGCTAGGGAGTATCGGAGAAGATTTCCAAATAGACAACAACCTCATCATTCCGTTTTTGTGAGTATCCATCGTCGATTTGTTAATCAAAGTTTGAAAAATGTACGTGGGGGCCGACAGAAAAACCGTGGACGAGATAGAATTGGAGAGGGTATATTGCGTGAATTTAATAGGAACCCCACGACAAGTACTCGACGTACTGCTGTTGCTTTTGGTATTTCCCAAAGTAAAGTTTCCCGGGTTTTAAAACGGGATCACAGACGCCCATATCATTTTCAACCTATTCATGGTTTATGTCCAGGTGACGCCGAACGAAGACTTAATTATTGTAGGTGGGTGCTTAACTCTATTCAAAATAATAGAGATTTCTTATCCAACATACTGTGGACTGATGAATCCTGTTTTACTCGTCGTGGTATTGTAAACTTTCACAATCTGCATATATGGGCACATGAAAACCCACATGCCATTCGACCAAGAAGTTTTCAACATGAATTTAGTACAAATTTCTGGATTGGAATTTACGGCAACCACGTGTTTGGACCTTATTTCTTGCCACAACGTGTAAATTCAGAAAATTTCCTACAATTTTTAGAAGAACATGTTAACATGTGGGAAGACACTCCTTTGAATTTAAGAGGACATTCTTGGTTTCAGCTTGATGGATGTCCGGCCCATTATGGCAGAAATGTAAGAAATTGGCTAAACAATAACTATCCGGGGAGGTGGATAGGTCGTGGAAGTCCAGTGGCGTGGTCTCCTAGATCCCCCGATTTAATGCCACTTGACTTTTTTGTATGGGGATTCATGAAGGAAAAAGTGTATACCACTCCGGTTAATACACTTGAAGAGATGCTTGCAATGAAATAAGGGTGCATCATTTAATTAACTTAAGACGTTCTATTGTACGTCGCTGTGAAATGTGTATTGAAAAGAACGGTTTACATTTTGAACAAAGTGTCTAATTTTATTACACTAGTGTTATTGTTATTTATTTATAAATCGTTATTGCTAAGAATTCTTATTAATTTCACAATTATTAATTAAGTATTGTTACAATAATAAATAAGGATTGTTAAAATTAGTGTACTAAACAGATTTCAATTTACAAAAGTCTTGTATTTGAGTATGGCTTGATACAGTGGCGGCTCTTTAATGAGAGCAAGTGAGCAGCGGTCTATAACTTATTAGAATCTCACTTAAAAACTACATACATGTTTATGGCGAAATTGATACATACATAATTATACAGAAAGTATTGACCGCATAACAATAATAATTATGCATTTCTTTTTATACGAGGATAATAACAACGGATACTAAAAAAAACGATAACCTACCTATTTATAAATGAAAATGTATTTGAAATTTTAAAGAAACGATCGTTAGGTACTAAAATGGCTCTAAATGTTTTATTATATCTTTTTTATTAAAAACTTTATATTAAATTATTCACATAAAGCACATTACTTAACTTAGTACCACATCAAACACTAAAAATCAAAATAACTCGGAAACGCATAGGAATTTCGAAACAGAAGAAGGTACATTATTTTTGTTAAACTGTATGTAGATAATGAAAATAACAGTTTAAAAAAAAGTTATTGGCGTAGAAGTTCGGTTTATGAAAGGGGTTGAGCACCCCCTCCACTCCGCCACTGTGCAAGTTTGTTAACATTCTTATCGCTTGTTTTATGCCCCTTAATTAATAGACATTATCCCCCCAACATGAAAAAAATCTAAGCATTCGTTTATGAGTTATAACGAAAGCTTGAGAAAAAAAAATTATATTCAACACCCTGTATCTCGGAAACGAAGCCTTCTAAGACATATGTTTATAGGAACTTTTCTTTTTAGAAACATGTGTTCTATCTCCTGTTAAAGTTTGTCTACAAAAAACTGACTCACGCTGTAATTATATATATATATATATATATATATATATATATATATATATATATATATATATATATATATTATATATATATTATTGAAACGAATACCTCTTACCTTAGGTCGATGACAATTACCTCTCTGTTATTGAAGAAAGTTATCAAACCTCTTTGTTCACATTTTATGTTTATATAATGAAGAAATAATGCTGTTATATATATATATATATATATATATATATATATATATATATATATATATATGACACCGTTACATAATGGGTTTTAACTACTTTCGGGAATGTACAATTTATTATACTTATAATCAAAATTAGGAATTAATACCATTATTTGCGGGCACCTATGCCAGCAATTTCTATATAAATAATCGATACAACCTTAAATTTTGTTAGTTATGTCAATAACATTCAGTTTAGAGG
The DNA here is from genome assembly GCA_036346205.1 of Vesta saturnalis. NCBI lineage: Eukaryota > Metazoa > Arthropoda > Insecta > Coleoptera > Lampyridae > Vesta > Vesta saturnalis. The sequence goes on from JARFJB010001773.1 coordinate 908,122, forward strand.
GTGTTGGCAACTTAGCTACCTACAACTTCTATCCACCGATAGAGCTAGATTTGGAGAAGAAATACGTTATGGAATTGGTGGGATTTTACGGCTGCAACAGCATTAGAAGCATTTATACGGGCAACGATAGACTTTATTTTAGAACAAATTCATCTCATTTGCGAGTGATTAATATTCTACACGGTGCGTATAAGTTAGATTAAATTAGTGATTACCTGAAATCAAAGATACCCACAGAAAAAATTTCATTAGGGTAAACAACAATACACTTAAGTGTGAAATAAACAGTTCATTTGAAATCGATTTTACTAAAGAAGACATCCAAAAAATTAAACATACTGATCTACACGTGGAGTCCAACATTATAAAAGTATCTTCGCGAAACGGGAAACCTGCAAAAGTCATATATGAAATTGACTTTTCCGTCCCACCGGGTTATCGTCTGGATAAATCTCCAATAAATACTCAATATTTAGAAGTAAACACCGACATAATAAGTAATATAACTGTTAAATTGACAAATCAAAAGGGAGAATTAATAGACTTTGGTGAAAGTGAACCATTCACGGTACACTTAGAACTAAAAGAACATGGGTCTGCGAATTAATCATAGAAGAATTGCATCTTCGTATAAAAGACTTTATCCCTATCAACCCTTATTGCGGTTAACATAAGCAGAGAAAAACTTTTTAACACCAATTGGATTAAATGTTTTCAGAGTCCGAATCATTAAACATGTTTCAAAAAGTACATTTTGATGATGCATAAACCTTCCGAAGAGTAAATACGTGGTAAATAATTGGTTTAGATGAAGAATTGAAATATTAATGTATCTCTAAGAAATGTTAAATAAATTTATAATACGTGTAAGTAAGAGACCCTGAAAATTTATGAATAAAGTTTATTTGTTTAATGTCTATTTCTTTTGCACAATGATATGTTTCGCTTACCACATCGCGACCTGAAAGATATTGCTCTATATCGAACTAAATTATATCACTTTCTCGGAGTCCTCTGAATACATATGTATTCATCAAAAATACACAGATGTATAATGCGGAAAAAGTCGATGTTTTATTGAACAATGGGTTTTCTTTGTTTGTTAACAATGCATTAGGATCCTTAAAAATTTATGGGAATGTATAAAAAATGTAATATTCAAGGTAATAGGGACAATAGATTTTCTTTGTATAAAACACACAATGCATCTGTATTCTTTAAGAAATGTAGTAATTATTTATAAAAATTTTAACAAATAAGCTTCCCAAAACTACATTGCATAATTAGTAATATAATAATTAATGGACTTTGGTAAAAATGTGTTATGAAGAAAAAGAGTTCACTGTAAATAATTCTCTAACATAGGTACAATGAATTTTGCTTTATATAAAACAATAGGTTTGCATTCATAAAGTGTGCATGTAATTTAAAAAATGCAATATTTAATATAATATGAACAAGGGATTTTCTTTGTATAACAATGAAAGTATTTATTCTTAAAAATTTGTATGGATTTAAAAAACCTGTAATGTGTTATATAGGTAGTAATTAAGCTTTTCAAAACTACACGGCATAATTAGTAACAATTAATTTAAAGGGTGAACCATTTACAGTACGCTTAGAACATAGGTTTGAGAGTAAGTTCATGTAAAAGATATCATCCCTACACTAAGTCTTTAATTAGTGATCAACCCTCATTGCCGTTAACATCTACAGAGACACAATGACTGAATCATTAAACATCTTTCAAAACGTACATTTTGATGATGCAATAATTAAATCAGATATTCACACCTATCTTTCGTATGGATCTTCTAAGTATGGACCTTCCGAAACAATACGCATCTTAATACAAAGTCAGGATCTAATTACGCCTACTTACGATAGTTTTCTGTACATAGAAAGTAAGATGACAAAAGGAGAAGGAAAATCGTGCAACTTAACCAATAATTTCCCCAAAGAGTGGACGTTTGCCGAAATCCCGGCATAACATATACACTTAAAGGATATATTTCTTGTACGACAAGCAACAGCAAAGCGTTAAGCCATTTAGGGGGGTCACCAAAGAACGAGGAACCATTACAAGTAGAATTCGATGAGAGAAATGGTGAAAATTCCTTTACAGTATGCATACCATTAAACCACATATTTGTAATAATGGAGGATTATCGTCAAGTAATCGTGAATATGCGTCAAAAGCTGATTTAAATCGATCTAGAAGCGATATAAACTGCTAAAGTGCATTTCACGAATAATTAGACCTCATTAATATGGCTGCCATTACACTATGAACAACATCCAATTATAAAATAACTAAAATGCTATAAGTGTAACATTGTAAGGAAAGGGATATTTCAGTTGGCTACTCTGAACCGCATTTTCCATCCTTTCCTACAACATTATAATAGCAAAAGACAAAAATAATAACAAATACGACCTTCAAACGTCTTAAAATATTATTTGCCAACTCAGTAGCGTATCACGCGGAGAGGTAACTTAGGTTAGTAAAATTGAATATTTTTCAATTAAATTAATTATTGTAAGAAATAAATATCCTTAAAATAAAAGAATGTTCCAAACAAATATCATTATTGTTAAGAATTTCTAAAAATTTACCATTACTAATTCGTAATTAATGTTGAAACCGCAAATTACTCCATTAGCATAATGTGAATTAGAAATCATTAATGACCACTTGCTTTGCTTATAAATGTGGAATCAATTTTCCATTTTGCCATTATACTGTAAAAAATAATTTTTAACGGTTGTAGTGATTGTGTAGTTTTTATACTAAAATGGAAGAAAGTTTTGTTTTAACTGAAAACGAGAACTTTATTGAAAATTTGCACAGTTATAGTGCAACTTCGGTAAGATTATACAATATTTTCTTAATTGTCATATTTTAACTGTTATTATTACAGAGTAGATCATATATATATATATATATATATATATATATATATATATATATATATATATATGCGTAAAAAGTCTACAGAAACACAAGCAATAATTGTAAATGCATATAACTCATTTTCAAGTAAGAAACATCAAAATGTAGCTGTAGACTTTGGAAAAATAAATATAGCTGAAGTAAGTACACTATTCAGATTTAGAATAGTAAATCAGTCCAAGAATAAATAAAACGTTTTAACTTTTATTTCGCAGCAACATGTCTTGGTATTAGCAGATGTACGGTTTTGAAATATAAAACCAACAATCCAGAAGAAATGAATACCAATACCTATAAAGAAAAACCAAGACCAAATTTATTTCAAATGTTTATAATTCTGCGATTTTTAAGTACGCAATAATTATTAATAAAAAAATAATTTACTACATACTTATTCATTTTTTTTAATTTGTACTAAAATAGTTAAAATAGTATATTATAATAATAATACTAGGTGAGCGTGGTGATGGCGAATTTATTAATAATAGATTTATTCAAATAAGTTTTTTACTTTTTTTTATATGACAAAAGGTACTACGCCAATTAGTGCTCCCGCGCTTTATTTGGAGACAAATTTAAATGGCGGCCATATTGCACAGGTCTAATTACTCGTGAAATGCACTATATTATGGCGACGTTGATGCAGAAATAACCCTAAATAAAATTCAATAAAGTACCACACTTAACACTTAGTGATGCTGCGAAACTTAACTTGTTTCAAGGAATCAATAAAAATTCTATTATTACTGTTATAATGCTCATTATAAACGCATTTCTGGTTGTTCTAATTTTGAGCTATGAGACCTTCAGGGCCGTGATCAAACCACTTTTCTCTTTCGTGCACCCGCTCTTTTCTATTTTGTGCAGGTAATTGATAAATGGTAATGTATTCAAATTATAACCCTTTATTCAAATAAATAACAAATAACTAAAGCGGAATACTACATAAGAAAAAAAATAAATACAAAATGTTCTAAATAAATGATAAAGGAAAAATAAATAAATTAACATATGTTTCTGGTGCGCCCCTTCTTTATCTGGACTGCACTGGTTGATTTAAGCGTCTCCAGTTACGCCATCTGTGGGTGAGATTGTAAAATATGGTTATTACGAATTTGATATTAATTGTTATCGGTAAAAAATCTAAAAAAGGATTAATTATTCGTATCGGAAGGTGTTCAGGATAATTAAATGTTATCGGAGTTTAATACGTCTAAGTGAGAAGTACATCCAGGTAAATTTTGTCAGAAAAATAAGCATTTTGAGTATTTAGGAACACGACACACCAAGTGGTATTATTTCTTTATAAATTTAAAGCTCCAGTGAGTGGATGTGTAATAATGTACTCGAGCGGCGTTAGTATCATTTTGGGGATGATAGAGCGTAACTTGGGATTGTTCGGATATAAAATTGTGTAGCTTGGGCCCAAACCGCCAAAGACTACTTATGGATATGGGTAGTGACTTGAGGGTTGTTTTTTTCTGTGTAGATATGGCTATGTTTACGGGGCTGATACCACCAGGCAGATAGGTATGTCTATATTTATAATTTGAACTGTAAAACAGGTGTAAGGACAGCCAGTATTATCAATTCGAAGTATGAATTCCTTAAACCACTTTCACTCTTGTGGTGAAATCAAATTTGGATAGGGCAAATAACCTAGTACGAGTTAGTTGAAAATACGGGATGAATACCTCCGGCAATTCTACTGAAGAATGTCTGTGACATCTTCACACGCCCAACTCGATGCTGCAACATCAAAGTTGGATCGATGTAATAAGGAGTCTACGATAAGGGAACAAGCAACCTCGGATGTATGGCCCATAAAAACATCAACGCAACTGCAAAAACCACGTTGGATAATTGTTGCATGCCAACACGGTAAAAGCTACAGAAAGTCAGCAAGGGCTGGAAATTTTGTTCACATTAACATCAGAAACCTTAAAGTACATCTGAATTCCGAGTATTATCCCTATGAAACAATGCATTTAAAGTTCAGTGCTAACCAATACATACCTACCTACCGCAATTTTTTGAAATTCCGACGTGATTACTACGGTAAAGATGATACAGATGCATTATTCAACTACTCCGAATTCAAGTCAGATCCAGTATTTGTAATGGACTGTTTTAAACAAAATGAGTCCTTAAAAAACTCAACGGTTGACATCATATTGGAAATGGAATCTCTAATGCCTTTCGATAATAGGATCGTTGTCTATGGCCTGATTATCCACGATGCTATTGTGCAGTACAACTCACTCAGCGGAGAAGTGGCAAAATTATAATCTGTATATCTAGTATATAAACAAAAATGTTGTAATTTTTCATTTAGTTTTATTTCATACGCCAAAGATGAAAGTAGTTGCTCAGAAACAAAAACTTCCAATTGAAAATCATGACTTTGATGAAAAGTCTAGTACTCCAAAACATGGTGATTTACTTCCTAACAGTATACGTGCCATTATATGCGGCCCCTCCAATTGCGGCAAAACAAACCAATGATTAGTTTGCTTACTGAGAAAAATGGTTTGAAATTTAAACATGCATAGTACATATACTCCAAGTCATTGAATCAAAACAAGTACAAACTTTTACAGGAAATCCTACTTCCGATCAAGGATGTAGATTACTTTACGTTCAGTGATAATCAAGCTGTGATTGAGCCGAATTGTGCTTTATCTTTCATGATATCACCTGTGAAAAACAAAATAACATAAGGACATATTTTTCTATGGGTAGGCATAACGATATTGGCTGTTCCTATTTGGGCCAAACTTACAGTAAAATTCCAAAGCAATTAATTCATGACAATGCGAATCTAATTATATTATTTGAGCAAGATGAATTAAATCTAAAACATATGTATGAGGATCATATAAGCCCCACCATAAGAATGACATTGTTTCGGGATATGCGTTCAAAGTGCTGGATAGATCCGTTTGTTTCATAGTCATAAATAAAGATGCTGAAGTTAATAATGGTCGCTACAGGAAAAGGTATGAAGAATATATAATACCTTAACTGCGCAGTTATTAACAGGCTGTCAGTTCAGGGTAAACTGGAACCGGTCTCGCTACACCATATACAACACCTTAAACTGCTTTCAGTGGTTTAGTACTTACTCATCCGTTTAGGTATTAACAACTACCTATTCAAACTCCCATTTTGCTACAATAGATAATCAGGAGATGATATTAAAGCGAAAAATTATTCAGGCTCGTAAAATAATACGGCAGAAATATAACAGTTTTAAAACTGCCCGCATTGATAATGAAAGAACATCTGAAAGTACATATAACCCTCTAATAGAACTTCTAACTGAAATAGTGAATAAAATCAATCCTGATAAGAAACACCCAAAAAGGAGTCCATTGACGTTAAACCAAAAAATCCACCTTTGTTCATATTTCGCAGAAACGATGCTACTACTCCCACTAGTCCGCTAGCTCCAGGCTTCATTTCACACTCATTAGCAAGAAAGAGTGCTACTAGCCCCCTAACTCAGCTTCCGTTTTTTCAAATAAGTTCCCCTCCACGTCCTCGTACACCATATTTCCTAAATACATCTGTCGTAGCAGTGATTAATACCGAGGAAGAAAAAGAACTTCGTAGTATCGTAGATGATTCCCGTAATGAACCTAGCTCATAAGAATTTCTCGATCAGTACCACGAATTACCTCGTATATACGTTGAACGTATTATAAGGGATCTTGAAGGTGCTATTGATCACAGTTATGGAGTCCACTACGATACCAAAACAGACAAATGGAGAATTGGTAATAGCCCCATCACAATTAAAGGAAACGATATGATTATTAAAGGTGTTACGTATAAAGGGACTCCAGGTTTATATGATCTGGTTATTATGAATGAACCCGATTTAAATCTAGTAAATTCAAAAAACCGATTCGAGGAGGCCGCAGCAAAAAGTATACACAAATAATCAAACCCTTGCTGTCAGCATCGCACACAACTAAGGGAGGTGCAGCTATATTTTTTAAGGAATTAACAAACAGGCCGATTGAAAACAAATATTGGAATGATGTACATGAACTAATTCGTGATCTGGAGGTATTGTGGGCAGAAAAATTGGCGGGAAGTAGGTGTCGTAAATCATATAATATCAATTGTAGAAGAACTGTATGAAGATGGATACATTGAAAGTGGATTTCTTACAGAAATTACATTCTACGTTAGTTCCTTAAGTACACTATATTACAATAAGTTATATTCATACTAGTCGGTACCTATACAAGCAGGACATTTATATCCGTTATTAAACCAATAGTGATGCGTTCTAGAGTAATTTAAGTGTTCCAAAGTGCTTGTTGTTCTTACCGGCATCATTGAATTATAAATGAGCTTATTGCCTTACAATAATATGCTTATAAAACTACATTATCATCATCGATCCATGAATATTATTTTAATCCCAACAACTTTACGTACACTTTATTCTTTTTACGTCAAATGACCTTTTCCACCAAATACACACACATCCGGATATTTAACCTTTTGCAGTTCCTGTCCATAAAAACGTGTCCCTGGCCAATTGGTGTCTTGTAGCAAGTACGTGACCGGATTCGTTACACGTACTTTAACAATCTTGAAAAGTTCACTTGACCAATTTGGTATATAACCTTTATCAAATATTCTTTTAAATTTTGTTCAGTAGAACATTGTAAACACCGAAAATGTGAATAGCATAAACTTTGATGCAGTCAGCTCAAAAACAGATCCCTATTTTCTAGCAACAGGCAGAAACAGCTCAAAACAACTTTCCCGGTTTCCAAAAACAGACCTAAAACCGGTAACCGTTTCTCAAAAAACAGGTAGCTGTTTCTCAAAAACAGGTAGCTGTTTCTCAGAAGCGGTATCTGTTTCCGGTAGACCGAAAGCAGTTTAGGTTCTCATTATCAAAAAAAATTTTACACAAATGTTTATTCTTAGATAACATTTTAAATTATCTAGTTCTTCTTCTTCTTCTTCTTCTTTGAAATACTCATAAAGGCGTTGAGGTAATACATGCGAATAAGATATGTCAGTTAATAAATCTTTATTAGAATTTCACTACAATTTGTTCATATAAATGATATACATGAGCCAAAGCACAGTGACAAGTGTTTTGTGTATGAAAAAAACAGCATGGATGAAGTTTGGGTAAAGTATGTTCTTCTTCAAACACCGTAATGCGTTGTTTTAAAATTTTTTGAATAAAATCAGCTTTCTCTCGTCCTTTAACGTACACCTCATCTGTTGTTGATATGCAATCACTAAGTATACGAGGGAATAGACGTGGAGAAGTATATCCATATTCCCACTTGATAAAGTGGTGGTTGTGAATTAACCAATTAGCTTGCTTTTGAAATTCACTATCGAAGGTGTGCCGTGGAAATGGAGGCTTGAATACGTAATGAGCAATTTGCTCTCCATTATATATCGCTAGTTCCTTAGGTGTAAATATATTTCTTGCTGTTTTGAATCCTTGCACATCAATTATAACAATCATTACTTTTCTATATTTGTCTGGTTGTCTTCGTTAGCGTGTTGTATATGCGCTAATGCAATCGTGCAGTATTTCTACATGCTACATTTAAACAAATAGAACTGATTTTCTGGTTAGGCTTACACACACTATTACAATAGTAAATACGTAAGCGATTTTAATGTGCAAATACAGTGCTTTAACATATATACTTTTTAGAAAAACATGATGTTGAAGCGAATGATATGTGATTATAAAATTTAAACTTATATAGAAGGGTAGACTCCACGAGGATACCCGAGCAATACCGAGCATGCACAAAGTTAGTTACATGTGTCATTGGTTAAGAATGCTTATTTTGCTATTCCTAAGAACCTTGAAGAGTCTAACATAAGAACTGTAATATGATACCTTCTCAATACCTTGTCAATAAAATTTAACCTTGAAGAGTGGTTGGTATGAATTGTAATATGATACCAATAAATTTTAACCTTGAAGAGCTTAGCCAATATAGCTGCAGACACCATACTATTATACGCTACATTTTTTTTAGTCTCGTCAATAGCAGCTCTCTTCATTATGATATACCCTTCATTTAATCAAAAAATAGAAGACTTTTTTCTTTTTTTTGCAACAAAAAATATATAATTTATTTCCAAACAATTATACATAGATATATATGTTATTATTATTATTTTTTTACAGAAATGTTAAATTAGTCGTCTTTCCTACAGTTCCGGCGCACAGCTTTCAGTTCTTCTACAAAACATGTTCTACATATTTTCTTTAAATTTAAAAACTTTTCACATATCGTTACTCCTTTTTCATACTTTTTCACTAGGACGTTACACTCCGCTTCACTATAATCACCTCGCCCGTAAACCGCCTCATGTTCGGCATCGAATACTAATGCCGAAAATTCTTGCTTCACGCGTTCCACCGCTGTTCTCAGGTCAGTTGCTTTGGTCCATTGCTCTTGAGCGTATGCCATCCACATGTTTTACACAACACTCACTACCCATTACACTATTTCCTTATATTGTTACTCTAAACGACCCCCACTATGTTACATTAGTGCAGATATGAACCATCTCTTTGATTACCATACATATCTGGTTACGCGCATAAGCTACTTTCAACGATGATGATGCTGTCACTATAGTTTTTAGCTGTAACGCGATCAGCTTTTAGTGAGGACATGAACCGACCATTTTTAGCTATGATATACAGATCAATAACCTTTGACCACACTATTTTTAGACTTCTAAGAATTGTAATATGATGATGACATTGCAGTTTCTATTTTTAGCTTCTGACCTTGACATACAAATTTCCCGCCAAAACGTTTGACCGCAGAGTGACCTTGTAATATGATGAGGATGGTGACATTGCAATTTCTATTTTTAGCTTGTAGTGGAGTATTCACCTTCAATGAACTCAGGACCTACTTTTTATGCATAGCTTATGAGATCGTCATCGTCGTCGTCGTGACCTTCAAGTGGAGTAGACCTTGAAAATTCTATTCTTAAATTTATGATTACCTTACAATTTCTATTTTTAGCTATTCACCTTGACCTTTTTATATTTCTAAGAAATGTTATATGACACCACCGCAAGTCAATAACCTTTGGCCTTGAAAACTATTTTTAGATTTATGATTACCTTGCAACCAACATTTCAAATTTACCGCCTAAACTTTGACCTTGAAAGAGCTCCAAAAGCTTACGTGTTTCACCACCAGGGGGCGAGTGACCTTGAACTGGTCCAGCACCGGCCCTATCCTAACTACTGATGCATTGATGTCGACATACCATAACTAAAATGCCCCTTGACAAATTTTGACGGTCAAATTCCCAGTACCAATTCAAGACATTAACCCCTCAGTTTCAACTTATTGATGATAATAATTCGATATCGAGAATAAGCGACTCAGCAATGTTGCCAACCCCATAGATCCTCAAGATGTCATTACCAAGCAATACTATTTATTGACAAGGTTGCATTGGATGAAAACTGTTTAACACAGTTAGTGGACTCGCAAGAAGATGGTAATGCTATAAGTAAAGGATGCCTTGATGTTTGTCTGCAAGCGGTTCAGGAAACTGTTAAAGGAAACTTTAACGCTTATCTAGTTTTGGAGGAGAAACTACATCAACTTAAAGAAATTGTGGATAGATTAGTACCATGTCCAAATTACAACTCGTCAACGAATTGCACAAACCCGCAAGAAAAAAATTAAAACGAAGGCGCACAATAATTAAGGGATATGATGACCTTTACAAGTAGATTTAGCAGAATTTAACACATATTCCAAACAAAATAAGCGCTATAAGTATATATTAGCGGTTATTGACTGTTTTTCGAAATACTTGTGGACCAAAGGATTAAAAACGAAAACGGGCATGAAAGTTGCCAAGGCCATGCAAACAATCTTCAAAACGAGTCGGAAACCTTCCAATTTGCAGGCAGATGCAGGAAAAGAATTCTACAATGAGCATTTTACTAAACTAATCCAGCGTTATGGAGTCAACCATTACTTCATCTACAGCACAAAGAAGGCAGCAATTGCGGAACGTGTTATCAGGACCATTAATTCTTCTCTATATAAGTCCTTCAGCCTACAAGGTAAATATAAATTGATTTACAAAATTGACACCATAACGATGGATTATAACAATCGTAAGCATAGAACTACAGGAATGAAGACCAAAGCTGTCGGTAATCATACAAATCTAGAGGCTTACACTCAAATAAAAATAGTTAATAGAAATCGGTATTGTGAGGGTAACAGTACGAATTAGTCAATTTAAAAGTATTTTCGCCAACGGATACACCTCTAATTGGTCAAGTAAACTACATAATATTGCGAAAATTCGCGTTACTAACCCAACCACTTACGTGTTGGAAGACAAGAAAGGATAACCTATAACCTGTACCGAGAGGCTTTTAAAAACAGATTACAGAGTACAAAGTGTCACGTTGTGTACCTGGTGGAAAAAGTGCTTCGCTCCAAAAATAATAAGTTATTCGTAAATGGTGGGGATTGGATGAAAGACCATGGATCAATAAAGACGATTTAGTTTTATAACATTTAATTTATATAGTTATAGTAATAGTTTGTATGTTTTAAATAATAATTGTATTTTATTTTTAAATATTACATCATCTTATATAGTGAACCTAAGGTACTTCTCTAGTCAGTTAAATTACCAGATGACCGTATTCCCGAATCTGGTCCACATGTCCATCCCAAGCAGGAATTTGTTTCACGTTTATGAATGTTTTCTGATATCCAGGGGTGCTCCTCATTTTCCCACGGCAACCGAGATCCTTGCAAACAGCAGTCAGCTACGATGAATGACCCATTTGGTTTGTTTTCGGTGGAGAAACGGTTACCTGTTTTGGGAAACCGCTCACCTGCTTTACGAAACCGCTATCTGTATTTAGGAAACGGATTCTCGTTTTTGACCTGAGCTAATTTATAGTCAATGTCTTTGCAATTATGACGAGTTGAGTCTACATTCATACTATCATACTATTACTAGATAACGAATTGTTTATATACATTTTCTACATTTAATACTATACATTTCTACAATACGCTTATCTAGCTCAATTTATTACTAACGATGTTTTTGTGTAGTTTGGGTGTAAAACAGGAACTGTCAAGGAACGTTTTAAATATTTACAGGCATTATTGCGCAGCGCCAGGGACGTGTATCTGTAGACCCAACACTTATAATCCTTTTGTCACTCTACGGATTTAGAACCACCTAGTTCTGCCTAGTAGTGAATAATAAATGTTTTTTTGGATCTTATTAGATGTTGGTATCGTTTTGCAATTCGGTAATCAAATAATGCCTACTTGTAATCTTTTATGGTGATTTGTTTTACACTGGCTCTAGTAACACCTTTAATTTTTTTTTGTAATTTTGCCCCCCTCTACTGAATAAGCGTACATTTTCGCACGCAACCCCACAAATTCCTTCATGATAAGGCATCTTTCATCAAGCCTGGAATTTTTTTGTTTAATATATATATATATATATATATATATATATATATATATATATATATATATATACACCGTGTCCAAGATAAGGATGCTCACTATCTCGGAAACGGTAAGAGATGGAAGGTCGGTTAAATGGAACAAAAGTTACGCATTTGAGAGGATGTATTTATGGTCTTTGTTGAACTCGAATATCTCTTTTAGTTCTTGAGATATTTGAAAAAAATTAATTTTTGATTTTCGTTTTATTTTTTCTGACCTTATTTGAAGAGCTACCAAGAAAAAAGAGCACATTTTCATTGCCACTTTTCTAGCTCTACTTAATGCTGTTATTCAATTTTGATACAACGTTTCGTTTGTTAGCAACCATCATCAACTTTATTTTTTAAATACACAAAAAATTATTTTGCCATATTTAAATTCTCTCCTTGATTCTGAATTCAACGATATATCACATTTTATATTTTGATACGTTTCGGATGAGAAAATTTATATTCAATGTAAAACATCGAAAACGTACAGTTAAAACTAATACTAGAAACATTAGAAAACTGCAAAATTATTATAAAATAATGTTTTCTCATTTTCTAATGCCTGTTGCGAATAAAATAATTCACAAGTATGTATTTAGTGAAAATACTATTAATTAAACAGTTAAAATACATCTTCCGTCGTACTGATGCATTTGATAAAATAAGTTGGCTTTGCATTTTGTTTACCTACCTGTCATAATTGATTGTTGTCCGTATTACGTTTGTTTGGTGGCCTTTGAGTTAATTACATTTTGTGATTACTTAAAAACAATATGGTAGGGTACATTTTTCAAATAATGAAAAATTCGATATACTGACTTGTTACATTTTGTGTCAACGTAATTGTTCTGAAGCCGAAATAATGTATTTAAACAAATATCCAGAAAGGCGTCAACCTCACAAAAGAACTTTTCGCACATTAGCAGTTAATCTAAAAGAATATGGTGCGTTAAAAAAACCTGTAAAATCTTTCAAAAAAAAATTGCAATAAAGAAAAAGCCAATACTGTTTTATTAGCTGTAACGGAAAATCCAGAGGTTTCTACTAGGAAAATTGAAGAGGCAACTGGCATAGCCCATTCCACAGCTCATTATGTTCTAAAGAAGGAGAAAGTACATCCATATAAATTTAGAATTTGCCAAGGACTTCGACCAGGTGACCCAGAAAGACGTAGAATATTTTGCGAATGGTATACACGTCAATCTCAAGACAATGAATATTTTCTACATAAAATAATATGGTCCGATGAAAGTATGGTTAATAATAATGGAATTTTTAATCGTAGAAATGCCCGTTATTGGGCAAGAGTAAATCCACGTCTGTACAAAACGGCCAAACACCAACACCGTTTCGGATTTAATATGTGGGATGCTATATTCGGTACTCGAATTATAGGTCCTTCCGTTTACCACGAGCCCTTAAATTCTGAACGTTACCAAATTTTACTCCAAAATGAATTAGAGATAGCTTTGAATGATTTGCCTTTCCAAGAAGTTGAAGGTTGTTGGTTTATGCAGGACGGTGCACCAGCATATAATTCCAGAGTTGTCATACCTGTCAGTTAGATTTTCAGAAAGATGTATTGGCACTCATGCAAGTGTACTGTGGCCAGCCCATTCTCCAGATATAACACCTTTGGATTTTTTTCTTTGGGGATACATTAAAAGTTACATTTATGGTAACGATATTGAAAACGAAGAAATTTTACAAAGATTAGAGCTCGAAGCGTTTGCTAGTATTACTCCTCAAATGCTGAAGAATGTTTTAGATGCTACAGTTAGAAGATGCCATTTATGTTTAGAGAATAACGGGAATCTTTTTGAACATCTTTTGTGAGTTTATTAACCTTTAAAATAAATTTGTTTTTTATTTGTCTGTCATTTAAAAAATTACAAAACATAATTTTATAATAATTTTACGGTTTTCTAATGTTCCTAGTATTAGTTTTAACTGTACGTTTTCGACGTTTTACATTGAATATGAATTTTCTCATCCGAAACGTATCAGAAATATAAAGTGTGATATATCATTGAATTCAGAATCAAGGAGAGAATTTAAATATGGCAAAAATAATTTTTTTGTGTATTTAAAAAAATAAAGTTGATGATGGTTGCTAACAAACGAAACGTTGTATCAAAAATTGAATAACAGCATTAAGTAGAGCTAGAAAAGTGGCAAAGAAAATGTGCTGTTCTTTTCTTGATAGCTCTTCTAATAAGGTCAAAAAAAAAATAAAAACGAAAATCAGAAAATTCAATTTTTTTTCAAATATCTGAAAAACTAAAAGAGATATTCGAGTTCTACAAAGACCATAAATACATCCTCTCAAATGCGTAACTTTTGTTTCATTTAACTGACCTTCCATGTCTTACCGTTTCCGAGATCCCCATAGTGAGCATCCTTATCTTGGACACGGTGTATATATATATATATATATGTTTCTATTTAGATTTCCACAAGTATTCATGTTTAAATAAGACAATTTTTCTTTAAAACTTGTAAATAAACGTAAATTAATTCAACGTTTAACGTCCTTTGTTCCCTTTGTCAAGAATTCTTGACAAAGGGAACAAAGGACGTTCAAACGTTGAATTAATTTTACGTTTATTTACACAAGTTTTAAAGAAAATTGTCTTATTTAATATATATATATATATATATATATATATATATATATATATATATATATATATAATATAATAATAATTTAAAAATGTTATCAGGAGCATAATCGGATGTATGGAATGTTTTAATATTCTCTTCGATGGACATAAATATCGGGTACAGAGAACTCATAAATCAAGCCAGCTGTCAGTGTACATGAGCTTGGCTTTATTTCCGAATTTTGTAGAACATAATCGTAATGGAAGTCGTACAGGAAAATTTTAGAAATATCTAAAACTGAAAATCCCGCATATATGGGTTTGTTTAGAAAAACTTCCAACTTGTTCATTTCGATAAATTTCCAAATTTGGTTTGAAAACATACGCACCAGCCCCATATCGACCCTCCCACTTTGTCACCAAACGGATATCTTTATATTTACTTACATTTTCCATTAGTTTACCGAAATCATTATTGATCATTAATTTATAGAAATTTTTATCAAATTCATTTTTGGCTTGCTTGCGTAATGTAGTGTTGATTTCGATATATTTTCGTAACCAGGGGGCCTGTTTACAGCTCAAGACCCTATTTAATTTTGTTAATTTTAAACCAAGCGTCAAATACATCTTTAGGTTCCTATAGTGAACAATATAGTTACGTTTTGGATACAATGTGAGTAATAATTTTTTTAAATTGGAGCCAGGTGGATCCAAGTGTTCTGGTACAGGGGTAAGTCATTATAGAGCTCGTGCAATTCCCGTAGATATTCCAAATCACATTCTAAAATGCAACCGTTGTCTGACTCATCTGGTGTATTGAGTATGGATTCAAGGTTGGGGTTATCTACAAAGGCAAACCCTCTATATGGCAAGAATCGTTCCATTGATTTTCCATAAAGGTTATTAATATCAAAGTATATTAAATAGCTCGTTGGGGCAGTGGGATCATAGTTATTACTCATGTACTTGTTATTAGCCTTTGCATAACGGTTGGAGCACTGTGCTACTCCGCCCCTGATGCCACTTTCAAAGAATATGACCATATTGATATCAGTGAGCTGTTCTAATTTAACTTGTGTAATTTTTAGGATGACATCAAATGCTAAACCAGGGGCCGTGTAATAGTGCAAGGGGTCCACAACTGATACGCACATAATCAAGTTATGCGGAAACTTTCAAATATGTCAGCTAACAATAACACATCCGTTTTAAATATAGATCTGAATATTGCCCTAATATTTGTACCGCTAAGATGTTCCAGACTTGCAGCGCATGTAAATAGTTTTCATCGCTAACACCTTCGTTAGCAAGGTGACTACAAAATGCTTCCTTTGGCGGTAGAGCGGTTTCGTTTAGTCTGTCCCATGAATCAATGTATTCGTATGGGAAGATGCTCTTGCGCACTAACAAATTAAATTCAGCGTCAGTACTACACGCTGATCTAGTAATAAGCTTTTATTATTATCTAAGTAAGAGGCTAGCTTATCAATACTACTACTCATAAATCTAAAGGAATCTGTAAATCTAAATTTTATGTTGGTATTATCTACAGTTTTGGTAAAGAATATATACTTCTCCTTGTTTAACGGTAAGAGGGATACTTCTCCCGGGAAACCCATCGATAGCTCTCGAATGAGTAAGTAGGCATCATAACCACTCAAGTTATGGAATACGATAGGGATAGTATGCGTGTCTTTAAAGTTTAAGTTGCAACCTTGATGTGTCGTACCCCGAAACTTTTTCGTCAAATGGTTATGGTCCCTAACCTTAACATCTGTCGGTTGAAAAGCCTGATTGCAAATACGACAGATAATAGCTCTTTCAAAATTATTAATTTAGTCATAAGTCAGCGCCTCCATGGGTATGATTGTATTGAGAATCCCATTTGCCCAGTTTCCAATCCTTTGTAGTACTCTGATAAACCATTGTATACAATCCTCTTCCATGTACAAATGAAACTGTGATAATGAGCCATCATAAGAGCAATTAAGGTAATACCCAATGTTAAGGGGTACATGTTTATCACATATACGTGTGTTTTGATCGTCTGTAGTTGCACATTTCTCTAAAATTCTTTCGAGGTCTGCGTATAGAACAGATGGGACCTTTTATAAGTATGATACAGGTTTAAATTCTAAATATTTATTACTATCATTAGGTAATCTAGCACGAAATTGATTGCAATTTGTTAAATGCTTTTGTAAAGCTACATCTGACCAAAAATGATTCAAAACACCAGTTACAACTTAGTTTCTTAACACCATATTTTACTACCTGTTTTGAAAATAAAGCTGACATATCTTTAATTCACACAAAGTGATGATAACTTTCATCATCGTTAGAGTGCATTAAAAGATTTATGAGTTCTCTAACGCTTTTTTTGATTACTCAATACAAAGGGTACAACTTTTTTTATCATTTATGCAGTACAAATTAATTGATAGGTTGTTTAGTTTTTCAATTTTTTTTAAATCAGATATTTTAATGGGGAACTCAATGGAATCATAATTTAACACATTAATGAAATGAGAATAGCAAGAAGTCCGATTTGAATGCTGTGAAGCAGGACATAAAGCCGAAACAACGGCCCACAGAAAACAATAATTATTATTATTACTTGTTACATTAACAACAGCTTCTTTGATCACTATGAAGATAGGTAATTAAATATGCATTTCACCTTTTAGAGCCACGTACCTGTTAATGTTTACCTTTAAATGCAAAATTTCATGCAAGGCCCACCCTGAATCATTTTCCTCAAATTCCCGCAATTTGGTTTGTAGCTTGTTATAGTCATTAGCTTGATACCATTGCCGCAAATCTTTAAGCATTAAATTAATTTTATCAGCAAAAATGTTGTATGATTGATTTAAAAACATTAGTGGATCTTTGATGTTTACGTTTGCAATAATGCCTGTAAGTATTCTACTTTTGAAACATGGCTCGATTGGTTGCCACATTAAATTTTGTAGATTGCCCCCACCTATGTTAAAGGCGTTCCTTGATTGTTTCAGTCTTACGAGATAACACTTGATAAGAGCTAAATTACTTTCTATCTCGAGAATGTTTTCATTCTAGTTAACTCCACAACTTGAGTACTCATTTGTGAAATTGATTCCATTGTATAGTAAAAATGTTATCCGATTGGGTTTACACACAATATTGCAATACGACGCACACTGCTGATTATGTAATAATGAACTTTTAATTGCTCTTCACAACACTTTCGTCACGATTGCAATGTATCGACTGACATAAAACTGTTCTTTATCTACTTATATAGATACTTTCAAGCTTAAAATTTGACCTTGAAAATTCTATTTTTAGATTTCTCAGAATTGACTGACATTTAAAGCAAATGGTGTGAGGTAGCATGTGATCTTGAAAATGGATACCAACACGTTTTGGCTTAGATAACAATCTATTTGATACCCCTGCAGGTAATTCCTAGAAATTATGACCCTGACTCGGCCAAATTACTTGGTAACTTTGAAAATAAATATCTCAGAGGTGTGAAATGTTGGGGGTCCTGCGCAAAGCCAAGAGCTTATTTGTGACTTGAACCACTTGAATGAACCGAGGTCAATGAACTTTGCTGGTGGACGCGACCTCGAAATTGTATGATGACCTTGAAAAGCGCAACAAACTTTAACCTTGAGCAGATAGCTGTTTACTCGAAACAGATAGCTGTTACCCGAAGCAGATAGCTGTTACCCTAAACAGATAGCTGTTTACCCTGAACGGATTGCTGTTTACCCTGAACAGATAGCTGTGAAAAGTCAATGAACATTGAAAAGGTCAATGAACTAAAAACGGTGACCGTGAGACAGGGTTAGCATAGACCATAATCTGTCTGACCTTGAAAATTCATTTCTAGGAATTTACACATGACCTTGACTCGACTAGATTCTAAGAATGGCTTGGTGACCTTGAAAAAATTTCAAAGGCTTCCTTCCATGAACATGATGAGAATAAACTTTTGACCTTGACGTGAGGAGGTCCAGGATCGCTCATGGATTGGGATACTCCTGCAGGTGATTTCCAGGAATTAACACATGGCGTTGACCAAATTCAAAGAATTTCTTAGTGATCTTGAAGAATATACTTCGGTGTAGGGAACGTGTAACCTTGAAAAACCGTTAACTTGGGGAACGCGTACGTGCACGGTAAATGAGTGTCATATCACGCGTCACCTTGAAATTTTAAGACTTTAATTTTGATGCAAGGAACGTGGAGACCTTGACCAATTATCTGTGAACATAAACCGTATAACTCTCTTAACCTTGAAGAGCATCCTCCTATATACCTTTACACCCAATTGAGCCAGAACCCCTATATTTGATGCAGGGAACGTGTGATCTTGATGCGGGAAGGCGTACGTGCACGGTGGGTTAGTATTAACACATGACTTTGACTCATCCAAATTCCGATAATTGCTTGGTGGTCTTGAAAATTTGACCTTGAAAAGATCAATGAACTTTGACCCTGAAAGGTCAATGAACAACGCTAAATCTGACGCCGCACGACCTTGCATGACCTTGAGACATGTCAACACTGTTCAGTGGTCTAGAAGTGGGGTGGCTATACTACTTACACAAAATTTAATTATTAAGAGAGAAAGATGATAAATTATACTTAAAAATACACTAAATAACGACAATAATCTCTTAATACAAGGAACGAAAGCCAAAATCTGGCACGTTACACACTCATTGATGAATTGGAATCGAATATATCTGTCAGTATCTGGTCTTAAATATTTATCTTGCCTTCAGAATATTAAGTTTGTTGAATAAATTATTACAAATAGAAAAACACGTTTACATTTAAATATTTATTTAATAGCATCATAGTTCACAGAATTTCAGTGTAAAAAACCTTTCTATAAACAACTAAGTAGTTATTATAAAGATTATAGTTATGAGAATTATTTAAATTAAGTATAAAATAACCATAACGTTACAATATTCTATACGGTTAACTTGTTTTTTTTACGAAAAGAAAATGTCTACTGTAAAAGTTGGTTTTAAGTTAGATGCACTGATAAAGGAAAAACGTGTAACAAAAGAAGATATCTATGAAATTAAAAAATGGCAAAAAACCACGTCCTATCCGAAACTGGTAGAAGAGCAAATTGCTATGTTCCTTATTTCGTGTAATAATGATCAAAATTTAGTAAAGAAGACTATTGAATCCTATTTTGATGTTAAAATGGGAGCACCCAATTTGTTTTGTAATAGAGACATGGAAAATGAGAATTTGGTTAATTGTGCTAAAGTGTTGTAAGTATTTTGGGGTATTATTTGATAGGGTAAGATGAGGTTAACTGGTCATGGATGGTAAACTGAACCACTCCATAAAAAATAAATAATATAGGGAAATGTTATTCATTGGCCAATCAAGATTTTTTATGTTGGCAGCCCTTCATTTTCCTAGCTGATATTTTGCCAGTTAGAGCAAGTAATTATGGCGTTATTAATTATTATTAAATTTATTACATTTTAAGTAAATTTTCTGTTGGTTTTGTTTTATTTGAAGTTAGGGTTTATCAATTACATGTGGGATGAAATCATTGAGAAATATATAAATCTTTAATTTTGTATGTGTTTCACATATTCTTTTATTTGGGATTATGTTATAGGCAAATATACAGAGTGGCCCAATAGTGCGTGGGTGGAAGATTGTGAATTTATTAAGGAATATTACTAAAGTTTGTTGATGGGATGTGTTGGGGTATCCTTAAGGCTACAAACCTAAAATATTTTCACTTGAATCGCAAAGTTTATACAGGGAGAGTTATATCAAAGTTACATTTTTTTAAATAGAACCCCCTGTATATTACTGCATATTTGAATTCCTTGGTCAATTTTACAGCGACTTTGTGTATCACACATAGTACCTAAAACGAATCGTTTAGCCGCAATTCGTCATTTTTATAAAAAGTAGATGTCTGAAAAAACGAAATATCGTTGTTATCACAAAACTTAGAAGATCGTGACTCTGTGATGTTACTAGACATGAATTGTACTAGTGTAAACCGGATTCTCAAATTCGAATTCTTCGTGTGTTTAGGGAAATTACTTTGTTAATTTAGAAAATTTCAATCAATGGTAACATGATTTTTTCAAACGGAACGGCCATTTTTTCATTTTTGCATCAAATGCATAATTTTTTTACCTTTCGATATAAATTAGTCTGTATCTATCTTCCGTAGATTTCTTTTAATTTCACAATTTCTGATTAATTTGCTGCATTTTTTATTTTTATTTTGTATTATCTAGTAACCGGTGGAAAATAAACAAAAAAAATATTCACATTATAAAACATTATTTATTAAGTAGACAAACACATAA
Source organism: Vesta saturnalis (assembly GCA_036346205.1). Taxonomy (NCBI): domain Eukaryota; kingdom Metazoa; phylum Arthropoda; class Insecta; order Coleoptera; family Lampyridae; genus Vesta; species Vesta saturnalis. Next base: position 929,566 of record JARFJB010001773.1, read on the forward strand.
ACACAAAACAAAATTACGAGCTAAATTAGAAAATAAAATAAAAAGAAGAATAATTAAAAAAAAATCATCCTTTGTTACACGTCCAAACCGCACTAGGCGTCGTGCATGCTTACTAATGTAAGCGGGTTGCCAAGCCAGCTAACAGGGAGATGGGCGTGGTCGAAATAATAAGTAAAATGAATGATTAACACGCTCAAACACCTTACACCGATATTCAAACAGCTCAGTCCGGGAAAATATGTCTCTAGGCGCCACCACAATCGAAACTTTGCTAATATAATTGTCTTAAGCTGGATGTTAATTAACCCTACTTGATTGTGGAAAGTAGGATTGTGCTTACTCAGTAAACTCTTACACGAGGGTTCTAAAACAAACACTCGTCCAAAACAATTCAACTCAAACTCCAATATATTTAGTACTACCCAGGTTATTAAAAACTTTTTGAATACACCTCGTATACCAAAACTTCCAAAATAAAATTGATCATTCAAATTCATTCACGTAACCAACAGTTATATTTTCTACTTATTAATGAATAAACTATTCTTCATTCAATGATCGGCAATTAATTTTTAAAATTCTTAACATGAACGATATCTTTTAAATTTAATTTACTTTTTATAACACTTCTGAATCGTACTGACATTCGTAAATATGCGTAAGTTCTCAAAACTCCAACTCTTTGTTATACTTAATGATACCTTAATTAACAGCTGATCCGTCACTAGTGCATTGCGCTAATGAAACTAACATGAAAATTTTTGCAATCAACCTGGCAAATGTAACCTTTCAGGTTGTTCATTAATCTTAAAATCCGAAATATGCAGTCTACACTTTAACTTGTCAAAAACTACTAGGTCACCAATTAAGTAATCGTCACAACTATATCTCATACCTGGCTGAATAAACAACAAAATAAAAAAAGATAACGTTAAATATATATTGCCCTGCATAAAATGATAAACAAATGACAAAGAAACAAACACAAATATATTTACATATACCACTACAGCGTGGTTGAAAATCAAAACCACACGTCACTACCAATTTCAACTCCAACTTAACCCATTCTAAACCACATTACACCTCGCGTGCGCGTCTCACCGAGCTCTCATCACAAGCCAAAAGCTAAAACGAAAAAGCTCCCGCCAATCCCTGACTTTCCTATTTATAACTTCAGTCATCCATCTTTAAACATGTCTTCCTTCCGCGCTATATTCTCCAATAGTATTCATTCAAAATTTCATAGTTCCAATAGCTACTACCATCTGTACAACCACGCTCATAACTACAATACATCGCCATATTTGTTTTTACTTACAAATTTTACAATTACTTCATGAAGAAATCATTTTTCGTCATCACATTCATTCAGTAGCCACTCTGGACCATTACGCAACTTTCAACATTTATCTCCAACCTGCGCTCGATCTCCTTCCGCAACATTTGCAAAAATAAGTACCGTCTAAGGTCTCAAATTCCATATACATACACGTATTCTCAAAACAATTGCACAACATTACGAAAACTTTCTGAAATTAACACTTAAACATACCCAATCTTTCTCTACATATTTTCTAAAACATTCTACACTTATACTTCACATCTTCTGACCAAGATTACTCATCTATCTTCCAACATTCCATTCTTTACGGTAGCAAAACGGTAGCAATACAGTGGCAAGCATTATCGTCCCATCGACAAATTTCTTTTCACATTTACATTCATCTGAATCTAATTATTCCAACACTAGAGTCTCTATAATATTCGAATACACGTACCTACATACTGAATTATATTTCTCCTACATTTCCAGTGGCGTATCATACACCCACATACATTATGCATACACAAAAAAAAAATTTTTTTTTCGTTCAAACTCAATACACTCGTGCTCAAAACACGTAATACATGTCATTATAACATCCTACATACAGGGTGCGTCAACGTAACCTGACACCTTAGCACATCCAACTACATCAAGAGCTCAAGAAGACCGGTTTTCAAAACAGGATTAATCTTTGCAATTGGGTAGAACAAAAGTTAAACGAAAATGTACAATTTTTGAATAAGATCATGTTTACAGATGAGTGCACCTTCCACCGCAATTTGTTAACCAGCCCAATTTTCATTATTACTCAGATTAAAACCCTCAATATTTCCGAGTTCATAGCCAAGAGAAATGGTCGATTGATGTTTGGGCAGGCATATTCGGTACTTCAGTTGTTGGTCCCTTTTTCTTCGACGGTATTCTAAATTCGAATTTGTACTTGAATTTCCTGAATAAAAAATTATTTGCACTCCTTGGAGATGTCCCGCTCACTCAAATTAGGGACATGCATTTTCACACCGTGCCCGTGTAGTAAGTGGATGGCTTAATAATGCATTTGTTGCAAAGTGGATAGGATGTAATGGACCAACACGATGGGCAGCGAGATCTCCAGATATTTTTCCGCTTGATTCGTTTTTGTAGGAGTACAGCAAGGAAAAGTGATGCTGAACTACCAACCACTGCGGAAGATATGAAAAATGCAATCCGAAACGTTTTTGTAACTATTAACTCAGCAATTTATTAAGATAGTTTTTATTTTTATTTTAACTCGTAATTTTGTTTTTTGTGTTTATGTATTTTTCTACTTAATAAATAATGTTTTATAATGTGAAGCGTTTTTTGTTTATTTTCCATGGGTTACTAGATAATACTAACGAAACATTGAAAAATTCATCAAATTAATCAGAAATTGTGAAATTAAAAGAAATCTACCGAAGATAGACAGCGACCAATTTATATCGTTAGAACGGTAAAAAATTCCGCATTTGATGCAAAAATGAAAAAATGGCCGTTCTATTTGAAAAAATTAAGTTACCATTGATTGAAATTTTCAAAATTGACAAAGTAATTTTTCTATTAACATCGAAGAGTCATGGCCTTCTAAGTTTTATGATCACAGCGATATTTAGTTTTTTTGAGACAACTACTTTTTTTGTAAAAATGACAAATTGCGACAAGACTAGTCGTTTTAGGTACTATGTGTGATACATAAAGTCGCACCAGAATTGACCAAGGAATCAAAATATGCAGTAATATATAGGGGGTTCAATTAAAAAAAAAATGTAACTTTGATATAAAACGTCCTATATAAACTTTGCGATTCAAGTGAAAATATTCTAGATTTGTAGCCTTAAGGATAATATTCCTTAATAAACCCACAATCTTCCCTCCAAGCACTATTGGACCAACCTGTATTTTCATAGTGCGTGTGGGGTTATGTGAACCGCACCTTTAGGGGTTAACTGGTTAAAGGATCAGTTAACACCATACACCTTAGTTTATTATTTTCAATCAACACGTTCATGAAAAAACTTCCTTAAGGAAATTAGAAAAAAAAGCAGAGGTATTCCAAGAGCACCCTTAAAACGATATGTAGAAAAGGCTTTGGCCATTGGAGTAGACAATGTACAATTTAAACCTTCAATTGAATATTTTCACAACAGCAGAAGAAAGATCACTGACCAACTATATTAATACTGCTTGCAGCATCTATTATGGCTTAAACGTGAAAACAGCAAGAATGTTGGTTTGTGAATTTGCAAAAAGAATTGGTAAGTCTGTACCAAAGAAATGGGAAGAAGGTCTGCAATAGATCAGAACATTCATGAAAAGAAACAGACTTTCATTACGTGCACCAGAACAGACAAGTGTAACAAAGGCACACAGAAGTAAATGTGAAAGTATTTTTTGAGCAATTGGTTTCCCTCAAAGGAAAATGCATCTTTGAACCACTGGGCAGACACCGCCTAAAGTATTAGCTCAGACTGGCTAGAGCAGTTAGTCAAGCTACCTCTAATAGAAGAGGCACATTAGTGACAATGGTAGCATGAATTAGTGCTTCAAGAATAGCAGTGGCCCCGTTTGTTGTGTTTCCTAGGGTGCACTTTAAAGACCACATGCTGCACAATTCACCATCCAGTTCTGGTGGAACAGCCATTGTTTCAGGCTAGATGAACAGTTGTTTTTACCACTTCTGCAATATTTTGTGGACATAAAAGAATGCAATAAACTCATGATTCTAGATAATCATGAAAGCCACACAATTACTGCGGCCATATCATACGCTAAAGACAATGGCATAGTTTTACTCACACTTCCACCCCCATACAAGTCATAAGCTACAATCACTTGACTAGGGAGTATTTGCAAACTTCATAACACAGCATGTTGTTTAGAGCCAGCACTGAGAGCTCAACCATAATATACGATGTTGCTGGATTGGCTGGCAGAACACTCCTCCTTGCCTTTACGTCGCAAAATATAAGCAATGGTTTTAGAATAAGTGGTATTGAACCATTAAATAGACATTTTTAGACCTGAAGATTTCTTGCAAGCCTATTTGGCTGATCGACCTTTGCCAGTTGAGTCTGCTGATTTGCCATCAACTTCCACTGCTGAAGTCGCTGAAAACTTGCTTTATATTTCTATACGTTCCACTTCAACTGCCAATGTCTATGAGAGGACGCTAACTGCAATACTGAATAATAAACAAATCAATATGAATCAGAAACAATACTGTGGTAGTGCCTCCACAAGTCAAGATATATGAAAAAAACTAAATCAACAGTTCTAACGGACACTCTAGTTTATAACGGTGTAACGTATTCAAAGAGATTTTTGAAATTAGCCCGAAATACTCTACAGATAGAATAAAAGAAATAATGGTCTAGCTCAGCTGACTTTTGAAGATCACTAAAACGGTAGTGCAATGGATGCGTGGGTGGTGTAACGCGCAGTATAGAGATACCCAAGGAGCCACGTAGTTTTAGACGAGACAGCCCTTAAGCTGCAAAATGGGGAACTGAACCTGTAAAAGAACACATACAGACATACTGGTACATATAATAATAAGTAAAACGCACAACAATCAAGTAAAATGCAATGAAGGTCAAACTAAATAGTTGTTTTATCAAATTAAAAGAAATTAAAGTATATTTATAATTATCACTTTATTTGCGAAATAAGAATAAATTATTACTCCATTTTTCCCAAATAAAGCGTTAATTATGCCAAATGTTAAAAGTAAATTACGGCCTTGTTTTTACTACATTAATTAGAAAAAAGAAAAAACTTCTAAAAGGTGAATTGGCAAAGGTCAGTCTAAAAGGTCAGTAAAATACATGATCTAATTAATAGTGGTAGGAGACACACCTGACCGATATGAACTAAACACAATATTTAGTATACAGCTGCGCTGATTCATTGTCAATGAATAAACACATAGTTTATATTGGCAAGGCAGTGATCACCCTATTACCTTACAAAAAGCTATAAATAACCCTTTTTTTTATTTTATAATATAAAAATTTAAGTAAAATCTAAAAATAAGATAAAAAATCAATTCGATTATAATGCAGTTATATCATGTAAAACAAAATCGTTTAGTCATTGACATTAATGTAGTTGTAAGGCACTTTATGATTACACAACTTAAGCTCTTTACAGCGTAGCTTTTAATTAAATTCAAATAAAGGAGTTTTAACACTTAGCTTAAAATAGCTTCTGCACGTATGAGGTATATGTAACGAAGAAGTTTTGGATTTACTACAGTATCACACAGGTAATAGATTAATATATTATTGCAGCACTAAAAAAAAGTGGGCAGTCGAGCAACAGGTGGGTTAATGTTTGGTGCACCCACGATGGTCTAAAAGAATTATTGAAGTAATCAAAACACCGGTTGTCTTCACAAACTTATCCTGAATTATTCAGGTTGTAGATAACGAATATAGTATAAATAGCTAGTATTCGCATAAGAGAATGTAGAAGTATTAATTGCATATAAACAATGGCATGGGTATAGAGATCAGTATTCGTCTTTGATGAAGTACCACGATATTGGTTTTCGAAATCACTTTACTAATTATAATAAATTAGTCATAAGTATAGTTTTCCTAAGCTAAAAAGGGCTACAATTTAGTAATGTTTTGAGATCAAAAATATGGCATTCCTAGATCACGTGAATTCAAGATATATATCCGTCAGAACATATTAACAGATAAAATCCATAAAGACAAAGCAAAATCCATTAATGAATTAAGCTTTGATAAATCACACTTAAAGCGATGTACTTACAAAACTAGGAATTGAAATATTTCTTCTTTCATGCACGAGAACCATCTTTTACCTCAAACGAAACGGAAATGAAATTGAATTTGACAGTGTAAAACGCACAACTCCAACTCAACCTCTCCATTTCAGAAATCCTGTTGGAGAAATAACTTGCCACTTTTTAAAAACTTCGAAATATAGATGGTAATGCAACATTTGAAACAAATATACTGAAAGTTAGAAACAAATTCAAAAATTTGTACGATAGTATTTAATAGCTCACAAGAAGTGTTACAACCGTCTAGAATAAGAAGTTGAGTTGACAGAAGAATGGAAAAAAGAAAAAGTATAATACACGAAAAATTCCAACAAAGAAAAAGGTAACAAGACTAAGGGAGAATTATTTGACTTAAGTGAATCCGAATAGTCCGAAGGATCTGTCCTCTACGATGACTCTTTTTCTATAATGAGTCTTTCCTCAAATCGAGGTGGTACAGATCATTCTATAGGGCGTTTCGTTGTAGTAAGAATCTATGTTAAAGACTCGACAGTTTTCAGACATTATGTAAGTAAGGTTTCACAAGCGCTAAAATATGGAGTTACGGTTTCATTTTATAAACGTTTGAGTAGAAAAATGAAATCCGTGGCAACAGATGAAAAAGTTTTGTACTAGGCATTGACATTATATTAAAATCATCCAATCCCGTTAATTTAAGCTCAGTTCGCTATGCAAGTATGCCCGTTTTTCAATTGTGAAAAAATAAACCCAAGAAAATAAAAGTGACTTAGTTAATCTAACCTTACCCTACATAACCACTATAATTTACGAAGAGGGTGATCGTAAAAAAGATAGAATCGGTCATTTCATAGAAGAGTCAATACCTAACATTTTGATTATAGATTTTAGAGTGTTTGAATTACAGCTGGCCCTATAACTAGTGATATAATGTTAGAAATAAACACTTGCAACGTTTTGTTCGTTTGAAAACCAACGCTTTGTTATAATGTCCTGTGTGAGATGTTTACAAAAAAAGGAAAAGAATACACATAAAACCTAGTTAAAACATATTTTTAACTTGCGCAATTACGTATTGCATTAAATAATTAATGGTTCTATAAGGCTTGAAGCCTCATAACTCTAATATTCCTATAATACACACAGTATATATATATATATATATATATATATATATACAGGGTGACAGAAAAAAAGTGCCATGCATAGTGCCCCGCGATAGAAGACACTAAAATAAGAAAAAAGTTCTTATGAACTTAGCTCCGCCTTCGTTTAAAAGATATAGGGTGTTGAAGTTTAATTGTTTTTTTTAATATCTTTTTACAATGATGTAATAAACGGACTAAATTTTGTATACAGGGACTTTTTATCACGCAGAATTTAAATAAGGGCTTAGTTGTTTTATTACTGATAGAGGGCGCCACATACAGGTTTCCATCTTTCAGGAAGGTATGCTTTATTGAAGTCGCTAGAACCAACCGTTTACGAGAAAAATGCATCCGATGCATGCATATTATCCAAAAGCGCCAAAGTAACTGATTTGCAAAAACAATGACATAACACTTCAACAATTAAATTTTAATAGCAACAATGAAGGGCAATGATTAAAAAAAAACATTAAATTTTTAGAAGAAGTTTAAATTGTTGTACTTGAATACATTTTTCAATTCTTCCTGAGGATTGACGACATCTTTGAAGTATTCCTGGGTTATTACGGACTCTATCTGCGGATTGCATAAGTCTTACCCATAGTTGCTCTTTATTATGTATTTCTACAGAATAAACATCATTTTTCATGAAGCGCTAAAATGAAAAATCGAGGGGATTAAAGTCGGGACTACGAGCTGGCCAGGGTACAGGTCCCCCTCGACCAAACCACGTATTTCCAAATCTCCTATACAAAAATTCCCTTGCCAATCGAGAAAATTGAGCTGGCGCGTCATCATGCATGTAACGCATTCTACCAATAATAGCCAATGGAACATCCTCTAATAACGTATTTAGTTCATTCTCCAAGAAATTTCGATACAGTTCACCTGTCAATCGATTGGGCAATTGAAATGGGCCAATTAAGTAATTGTCAATTATACCTGCTCACACATTAATAGAAAACCCATATTGGTGACTTCTAAATACGGTTTTGCAAATAAGTTGCTTTGCGCTTTTGGAGAATTTGCATGCATCGGTGCATTTTTCTCGTAAACCGTTGGTCCTAGCGACTTCAATAAGGTATACCTTCCTGAAGCAGAAAATAGCGGAAAACAAATTTTTCCAGTCGAAAATGACATACAGTGAAAGGAAAAAAAAGTTAGGACCGATTCAAACAAGATGGAAACCTGTATGTGGCGCTCTCTATCAGTAATAAAAGAACTAAGGTCATATTTGAATTCTGCGTGATAAAAAACCAATGTATGCAAAATCTCGTTCGCTTATTACATAATTGTAAAAAGATATAAAAAAAAAACAAAAAAATAATTAAACTTCAACACCCTATATCTTTTAAAAGAAGACGTTGCGGACCTAAGTTCATACGAAACTTTTTTTCTTATTTTAGTGCCCTCTATCGCTTGGCACTATGCATGGCACTTTTTTCTATGTCATCCTGTGTATTATATATATACAGGGTTCCCCATCTTAGACTATACAATTTAAAAGTCGAATAAAAACTTTCTAATCAAAGTAAATTAACTTTTTAATGGACTAATATGTAGCTTATTCTTTGGGATTTATGACTAAAGTAAATGACAATTCAAGTTTTAAAGATCATGTCTTCCAAATGCCCTCCTTCGACTTCAATGCATTTTTGAATTCTAAGTTCAAAATTTATCATCACTCGGCGAAGCAAATCTCCATTTATTCCTGCAATTTCATTTCGAATCTGCTCCTTCAGCTCCGGAATTGTTGCGGGACGACTTGCAAAAACTTTTTGCTTTAGGTATCCCCAGAGAAAAAAATCGGGGGCCGTTAAATCGGGAGATCTCGGAGACCAATTCAAATTTCCAAATCGGGAAATTATACGGCCGTCAAAAAAATCTCGCAAAATTCTCATAGTGTTTCAGGCTGTGTGAGCCGTTGCTCCATCTTGCTGGAATAATATGGCGCCATTTAGTCCTCGTCTAATTAGTTCTGGGATAAGAAACGTTTGCAACATGTTTATGTAGCGTTCGGAATTAACTGTAACAGAACGATTATTTTCATCCTCAAAAAAATAAGGACCGATAATTCCAAATGATGCTACACCGCACCAAACAACGACTTTTGGACTGTGGAGGTTTTTGGTAAACAGTTCGTGAGGATTTTCTACTCCCCAGTATCTAAAGTTTTGCTTGTTAACAACACCGTCCAAATGAAAACTTGCTTCGTCGCTCATTAGCAAATTATGAATTTCTCCACGATGCTGATGTAAAAATTCTTCACAAACTGTCACCCTCGCTCCTTTGTCTAGATCACTGAGGTTATGCGCCATTTGATATTTATAGGGCCGATCTCTTAGGACTTCTTGTAAAGGCAGCTCTCACTCGTTCAATATTTTCATGTGTACGCACCGTTCTTCGACGTCCAGGTTTTTTAATGTTTTGCACAGATCCATTTTCACGCCAATGACGAACCCACGCCGCAATTGTAAAGCGTGTTGCTGCATCGCCCCTATTATTGTTTCCAAACTGCCGTCGAAATGCACGCCGAACTTCTTCAAATGAACCAGTTCTAATGTAGACTTCCACAGAAAACACACGCTCTTGAATCGAATAATTCATAATGCAATGAAAATTGTTAAACTGGAGCAATTATATCGTTTGCGTATAACGCATATTTGACAGAAACACTTAAGTCGTTGTTTATAGACAGGCGCCTCCTTGATCTTTAAAACTTGAATTGTTATTTACTTTAGTCATAAATCCCACAGAATAAGCTACATATTAGTCCATTAAAAGTTAATTTACTTTGATTAGAAAGTTTTATTCGACTTTTAAATTGTATAGTCTAATATGGGGAACCCTAATATATATATATATATATATATATATATATATATATATATATATATATGGGGTTTTCCACGGTAGGCGTTCGTTAGAAGTTTATGTGGTTAGAAACAATTTAGAAATCTGAATTTTTGAACTTAAGGGTTATTTAAGATTCTCTTTCATTCTAAAATATTTTCAAGGTCATGTTACTTCCGGCTATACCGGAAGTAGTCACTAACTTCCTTATTTTAAATGGAACAACCTGTATATTATTTTATTTTTGAATTCTTGACAAAATTTTAGGATAAGTCTTATAAGGGTTTCCTATACCTTTTTTCAACTATTTCTTAGATATCTTGATTTTTTCAAAAATTTTGAAATATGTAACCCTATTTTCAACACTGCTTGTCTTACTTATTTTTGACTGATGGAAAGTGCTTCTGGAGTAGACAGAAGCATAAGAACTATACTTTTGAAATACTCATTGACAATTGATTTATTGCATACATGGTGTTCAAAATTTGATGAACTATTAAACAATTATCAAAGTTGAAAAACTTTGTTAATTCAAATGTGACACCCTGTATATTATTGGCTGTAACATTACCTATACCTATTGTCGACAATTTTCTTGTTAATTAATATTTTCTACTTTAATGTGATTTTTGACAGAAACTGAAATGTTTTTCAAAAATAAAATTAACTTAATTCAAACTACACAAAATCCAATTTAGTAAAACAATGAAATAAAACAAGAAGATAACAAAATTGAGAGCATAATAACAAATGAAAAACATAAAACAATTATTTGAACATAACTAGAAAAAAAGTGATAAAAAAGATAAAATGAATCATTACAAATGTTCCACATGACCGCCAATTTGATTTAAGCATTTTATAACTCGTATAACTCCGTATTTTTTATAAAACCGATAAAATTCCAAAACTGCAATCTAGTGAGCCTTGATTTTGACACGCATTAAAACATTGTTGTTGATTTAATGTCAAATCAGTACAATTTAAGTGATTTTGTAATTTTTTAAGTACTGTTTATAATGGAATGTATTCAAGAATATTCTAACAATGATTTATTAAATTTGTTTTACACGCATGGTGAATGTGGACGATTTGTTTGGCGAACATGCAGGTTGTTTAACGAACGGTATCCACACCTACCATTAATGACACCTGGAAAATTTGCAAGAATTGAAGCTCGATTTATTGCAACTGGAAGTATAAGGGCAACTCGAACGCATTTAAAGCCAGTAATAGATAATGAAGTTAACGAGGTGAACGTGTTAGCTTATTTTCACGATTATCCACGAACTTCAATTACAACAGCTGCACTGGATTTGGATATTTCACAAACATCAATTCACAGAATATCAAAGAAGCATAAAATGCACCCTTTTTCGGTAATAACTGTGCAAGGATTACATCTTGGTGATCAGGCACGACGAGTTAACTTTTGTGAATTTATTCTTGCACAAATGACCGAATATCCGAGATTTTTTCACAACATTATTTGGACCGATGAATCAAAATTCAGTAGAGAAGGAATTTTCAATCGCCGAAATAATTACTACTGGACACAAGATAATCCTCATGTAACAGGAGAACGTAATCACCAGTTCCAATTTAGTTTTAACGTTTTTTGTTTAGTTATGGATAATAGAGTGGCATATCAAATGGACGATGAAAATTTGAATGGGGCGAGATATCTTAAAATTCTCCATGGATTTGTTATGGATTTTCTAAATACTCTACCTGCATGTGACAGGGCAAACAGTTGGTATCAGCTGGATGGTGCTCCCGCACATTCCACTATAGCTGTACACCAACAGTTGACATTGATGTTTGAAGATCGGTGGATTGGCCCACAAGGACCTTGGAACTGGCCACCGAGATCACCCGATTTGACGCCCCTGGACTTTTACCTCTGGGGTTGTATAAAAGAATTAGTGTACTCTAGGCCAGTTCAAACTAGAGAGGAATTGCTAAATCGTGTTCACAATGCATTCATTAGTATGTGTCCACACGAAATTCGGCGATCTATTTCGCAAGGAGTATATGATAGAGTTATAAAATGCTTAAATCAAATTGGCGGTCATGTGGAACATTTGTAATGATTCATTTTATCTTTTTCATCACTTTTCTTCTAGTTATGTTCAAATAATTGTTTTATGTTTTTCATTTGTTATTATGCTCTCAATTTTGTTATCTTCTTGTTTTATTTCATTGTTTTAATAAAATAGAATCTGTGTAGTTTGAATTAAGTTCATTTTATTTTTGAAAAACATTTCAGTTTCTGTCAAAAATCACATTAAAGTAGAAAATTTTAATTAACAAGAAAATTATCGATAATAGGTATAGGTAATGTTATAGCCAAACGATGCACAACTAAATGCTGCATCTATTCATCCAATAATATACAGAGTGTCACATTTGAATTAACAAAGTTTTTCGACTTTGAAAATTGTTTAATAGTTCATCAAATTTTGAACACCATGTATGCAATAAATCAATATAGTTCTTCTGCTTCTGTCTATTCCAGAAGCACTTTCCATCAGTCAAAAATAAGTAAGACAAGTAGTGTTGAAAATAGGGTTACATCTTTCAAAATTTTTGAAAAAATCAAGATATCTAAGAAACAGTTGAAAGAAGGTATAAGAAACCATTATAAGACTTATCCTAAAATTTTGTCAAGAATCCAAAAATAAAATAATATACAGAGTGTTCCATTTAAAATAAGGAAGTTAGTGACGACTTCCGGTATAACCGGAAGTAACATGACCTTGAAAATATTTTAGAATGAAAGAGAATCTTATATAACCCTTAAGTCCAAAAATTCAGGTTTCTAAATTGTTTCTAACCACATAAACTTCTAACGAACGCCTACCGTGGAAAACCCTGTATATATATATATATATATATATATATATATATATATATATATATATATATATATATATATAAATCGAGCAATTGGGCCTGTGGTAGCACGACCTGCTTAGTATTTGGAAGGTAATGAGTTTGTTTCCAGTTATCGCCTACCCTGTATGAGGTTTCCTCACAGGGCTTTCTTCATACACGTAGAGCGACATGATCGCTGCGTATGCGCACATCATGTGTGGTTATTTAGGCGAATACTGGGGTAGTATCTTCCTCCTCAGAACTCTAATTGAACGCAAATATTCTTAATCCCACCACGCATACGTCGTACTTTATGTATGCACGTTGAGAATCTATCACTGTGGGTGAAAGAACTTCGTAAAGCAATGGTAGTGCGCACTCCCCCTTGAGGAGGGTCTAAGAAACATTGTCTTTTCTCTTTTTCTTTCTATAAATTAAATATTGACAGTGAATTTTTTAGCAACTTTGCAGTAATGCCCAAAAGGTGCGAAGATTCAGCAATTATCATAACTAAATTAAAAGACACCAATTATAGAAATTATGACATGTTAAGCCACTGTCAGTTATCGACTATGACAACAGAATCAATTCTTTATGATAATCCTCCGCAGAACATCATTTCAGTACACGACTTCAAAGGGGTGTGTAAGAAGTCAAATATTCTTGAAATATTATTATTAATTCATATTTTCTAGGCCTCTATCATGCATTTATCAAAATACAAGTTGAACATTTTGAGATCATTTACGGAATATAACCAACACGGACAACCTATTCAAACAAAAAACATTCACATAGTTAATATAGGTTATGTTGCATATACTGGAATGAAAATGATAAAGCCTTTTTTGAAATCCAATATTATGGAAAAGGTGATTGGAGGAAAACATTTTTTTAAATAATATGTTGGTTTTAGGTTGTAATGCACAAAGATTGTAATATTTTTGATTGGATTCCAAAAGAGTACCTTCCTGAGGAATTTGGAGGTGATTTGAAATCAACGGAATATTATCATGAAGAGCACATGAAGAGATTATTTTTGCTAAAACCTTATTTTAAAGCATTAGAAAATCAAGTTTATAGCAAAAATTATTAGTTACATATTTTTGTAACAATGTTGTTTCTCCAAAGTAATGTTAAAAAACATATCTTGGTCATGTCACTTTAAACCGATTTTAGATAAACTAGAAATAATACGTTTTCGAGAATTATTTATTTGACGGGACGTGATACTCGAAATGAAAGACATGAGTTAAAGCATTTTCTTTATTTTTCAACGTTTTACTGTACACCAACACACTTGGACTAGCGACGCTGAAGTGCCATTATGCCTGTTTTATAGTGATCTTCTTTAAGGCTGTCAAAATATTGCTCTGTTTTACCAATTACATCTTCGTTCGTTTTAAACTTTTTTCCAGCGGGAAAGTTTATGTTTCGGGAATAAGTGAAAGTCATTGAGCGAGTAAGGAGGGTGCTGGATAACCTGGAAGCGAATTTCATCTAATGTTTCAAGAACAATGCGACTGGTATGGGAAGAGGCACTATTATCACAAAAGAGCACCTTTTTTCGTACCATTCCGTGTCTTTTGTTAAGAAATTGTTATTTTAGTTGATCCAAAAATACAACATAATATGCTTCGTTGATGGTTTGGCCTTTTATGAGATGAGTCGATGAGAAGTATTCCTTTCGAATCCCAAAAAATCAAAATCGTAGCTATTACCTTCTCGGCCTATGAAAACGACTTCATTTTTTTTTGGCGTAGGACTATCATGATGTTTCCACTGTTGAGATTAGCTTTTTGATTCGGAGATGTAATGCTAGATCCAAATTTCATCGACCGTAACAAAACGGTGCAGAAAATTAACCTGATTCTTATTAATTGTCGCTCGATGTTCGCGCTCTCTCATTTTTGATCAACATTCAGCAATCACGGCAGCTGACAGCTGACAGCTTAGACATGCCCAATTCTACGTGCGAAAGAACACCGTACTTTTTAAGTCCAAATCCGGTCCCGATCAAAATGAATGAAATTTTGGTATCTTATGCATCCTGACATAGCGAACAAAAGTTCTCATGGGCAGAACTACTAAAAACCCAAAATAAGGTCAATTTTGACCTCTTAAAATATAAAGGATATTGTCACACATCTCAGGGCTCGTCAAAGAAAGTCGAGTATAAAAAAACAAGCAGTGGCGACAAAAAATATTCAATTACAAAAGTTGTAAATAAGAAGATAATACGCATTTTTAATAAATTTTTGATTATACAGGGTGATCCGAAAATAAATGACAAATCAAATATTTTTATAGAACACGCTACCTACATATTTTTTATATAAACTTTAAGTTTAATGTATGTAAAGAGGTCTTCTAGATTTTTTAATGACCAGTTTTCTCAAGTGAATACCTAACTCGAACATTTTTGCATTTTATACTTTACTTTCTATGTCTAAAAACAGGGTTTTTTGGGGCACTGATTTTAATTTTTCACAATTAAGTGTAAAAAAGTCTCATGACTTTTTTGTTAGTTTAGGATTTTTACCTAATGTTACTAAAGTGATTTCTTAAGATGTTTACTTATTTATTGCAACATTCATAAATAACCATTCCTTTGAAAATAAATATTAAGAAAAACAAAAATAATATTGGACTTCTTTGTATATTTTTTCTAACATTATCTACAATTAGTTCAAGTTTGTCGTCATTTGTGCACACGGATTGAATCATAGGCACTCATGATCGTCCAATTCGAAGCATCAATATCAAAACAATTGAACATTTAATTAAATCTGTCAGTTTTAAATCCCTATTGAGAAGTGTCAAATGGAATATATTTATTGCCTCGTGATTTTCATCTAAATAAGTTTTTGTAGTTTATTTGTTTAGTGAAATGGCTCGTGGCTCGTATTAATTGCGTCGCATGCATGCAATACACGCTGTGTTCGCCGAGGAATGAAACGTTTCGACGATGAAGAAACAATTGAGTTTGCTATGCGATATAGGGAAGAATTACATCTTCCATACACTCCTGTAAATATTAATAAGCGTATCTGTCTAAACTGTGATAATTTAATTAGAAGAGATATTAGCGCTTTGGCAGAAGATCCTGAGTGTCTACGACTTAATGTTTTGAAGCAGACTCGCAATAGCTGTTGCATGATTTGTGATGATATGCCAGAACAATTAGGCTGTCTTTCTGTAAAAGCAAAAGTACAAATATTTATAGATATCAATATTTACATTCCTGAATCTGGAAGGTTATGTGAACAACATATAAATAACGATGGATTTTTATTAAAAGTTTTGTATGGGGGTTTACAATCCATTAATAGATATTTAAAGATAAACGGACGTGAAATGGGCCTAGCGGTGACACGACATCATTGGCATTCGGGAGGTAATGGGTTCGATTCCCATTACCGTCTGCCTTGTTTGAGGTTTTTTCAGGGGGTTTTCCTCATACACATGTAGCGGCAAGGTCACTGCGTATATGCACACCATGTGCGGCTGCTTAGGCGAATGCCGGGTGGTTAGTATTCTCCCCCTCAAAACCATAACTCCGTTCCTTCCGATCTTATCTTGACCACGCCCATCCTTAATCCCACCATGTATATATACGTAATGTATGTATGTATGCTGGGAATCCGTGAGTGTGGCTGAAGGAGCTCGGAAAGCTCGATCAGGCCGCCCTCCCCCTCGGGGAGGGAATTAAATACGTGGCCTTTCCTTTTTTTCCTACAAGCAATGCGCAAGAAATCATCAGGATTTGAATTCAATTTTTTAAATGTAGACTCATTTTCAGATGAAGATTTCAAGGTTGTAATGTTTTTAACTAAACCACAATTTGAAGAACTATTCAGCTAGTGTGATACAGTTCATGATACTAATAATGTTAGGCGTACTAAAAAGAAACATTCACTTACATTTTTGTGCAAACTCCATCAAGGACTATCAGATGAACTGTTAAAAGTAATTTTTAGTTATTCTAGCAGACAATCTGTAAGTTTGGCTATAAATGTTGTACGAAGATCATTGATGTTACGGTTTATTCCACAAAACATTAGTTTACAGAGTATAAATCGTGAACAGTTTTGCCAAAGACACATTACATAGTTTACAAATGAACTCTATAATGATAATATTAATGTTCGGAAAGCGATTGTCGTCGTAGATGGAACGTACGTATTTATTGAAAAATCGGGAAACTACAAATGTCTAAGACAATCTTATTCTGTACATAAAGGTCGACATTCAGTCAAACCATTCCTTGTTGTTGGTACTAATCCTGGATAATCTTGGGCCATATTTTGCAAATGCTTGAAACAATGACGCTGATAAATTAATTTGAGAAAGACTTAAATAACGTTAATAACTGGTTTGAAGAAGGTGACACATTCATCATTGATTGTGAGTATAGAGACGTAATACCATTTTTAAATGATAACGGATTTGTATGTCAACTCCCCAATTCATGTGAAGTGGGCATTAAGCAGAAATCTCATTCCAGAAACTGAAATGGTCAATAAAGCTATTCAAGCATTCTAATTATTCAAAGACTACTCTAGTTGATACCAAATAAATGGTCATAATTATTATTCAGGATAACTGGAATATCAACAGCGACGTATTTGAGTTAGATGAGAATAGAGAGGAACCAGGATTTCTTAGAATTAGGATAAATTCCCGATTCCGCAATACCGTGAAGTATCAATTGTCGATAGTTTTTGTGGATAATATTAGCGAAAATGAAATGCACAATAATAACGAAATAATGTCTGGCTAGTGTGTTATGGTTTCTTGGTTGTGCCAGGTACCAGCAAAGAATTAAATATCCCAGTCGAGCGATGTTAAACTACATTCTACATTCAGCTCAAAGAAACGAACCAGATGACCATGATCTAATTGTTGATGTACAAGACCAATGAACTATGTTCTTATGCCTCCAAAACTTATCTTATCTCTTAGCATTATAAAGTCCCTCGTGCCTTGAACTCGATTGGTATATTGGTTCCAAAAGCGGTACTGACTAGATGCCACATATTATTAATCAGCAGTTTCCAATTCGTTTTGTACATACTAAACATCCATCTCAAAAATCATTTTGTAGTATATCCAGATTTTATTTACTTTTAGTTAATTATTTAAATATTTTCAAACCTATTGTTTCCTGATTTGTTTTTTCATTCTAATTAAAAATTGTGTTTCTTATGCCAATCATAATAATAATATGCAATAAGAAAACTTGTGTTTATGTCATTAAATCTAGAAAATCTCATTACATAAATTAATTAACCTTAGGTTTGATATATAAAAAATATGTAGGTACTGTTTGGTATGTCATTATTTTTGGATCATCCTGTATAATAAAAAATATATTAAAAATGCGTATTATCTTCTTATTTAAAACTTTTGTAATTGAATATTTTAAGTCACCACTTTGCTTGTTTTTTTATACTCCACATTCTTTGACGGGCACTGAGATGTGTGACAATATCCTTTACACTTTAAGAGGTCAAAATTGACCTTATTTTTGCTTTTCAGTGGTTCTGCCTATGAGAACTTTTGTTCGTCATGTCAGGATGTATAAGATACCAAAATTTCATTCATTTTGACCGGGACCGGATTTGTACTTAAAAAGTGCGGGGTCCTTTCTTTGTTAGCAACTGAAAGCGTACAACCGTAAACCAATTATGGATTCTCCGATCGACTAACGGAAGGCATTTTGTACCACTTCAGTGTGCCCGCCTAGGGAATAGGACACAACGGCCACACAGAATTTTGGTATGCCCATATCGGCCGCACTGGACACGCCGGCCAAATGTGATATGTGGACACAACGGCCACCTTGGTCGTACCGGCCACACCTCTAGTTGGACACAACGGCCACACTCGACACATCGGCCAAATAAGATATGCGGACACAACGGCCACTCTAGACGTAAAGGCCACAGCTCTAGCTGGGCACAACGGCCACTGTACACTACAGCCACACAGAATTTTGGTACACCCATATCGGCCACACTGGACACATCGGCCAAACATGATATGTGGATACAACGGCAACTTTCAGCTCTTAGGAATGAGTACGATTTTACGCATGGCTGTATTTTTCTGTATTGGATTGTTATGAATTGATCTATATCTAAAAGTCATTGCTACATTTTGGGTGATTGGATATTTTTATTATATGCACCTTTATTACACCTATTTATAAACATACCAAAGTTTATGTAATTAACTAATTTTTTCTTTGGACCTACGATATAACTACTTTCCCTAATACCAAAATTCAATTTTAACACAAATAAGAATTATTTACGCATAATGTATTCATTCATCTTGGTTTTAACGTGTTATACGTCCGTTTACCAATGTTACTTGTGGAGCCCTAGAGGCTGACATAAATATCTATATATTTGCTATTCGAATAAACTAAAGGGTTTTCCAATAAGAGGTGTTATTTTGATATTCAATGAAAAATGGAATTTTTTGAGATAATTGATCGGATGTTTATTTCATTATAAAGAGGAAGGTATGCCGTTAATAATGGAAAACAATATGAGCCAAATTGCTACCACGACCACGCTTAGAGGACCATATCCTTTTCATGAAATTTTCCATAACCAAATCTCAAAGTGGCTGCCCTATGTCATCGATAGCCTCACGAATTCCATCTTTGAGGTCTTGAATCGACGCTGGGCTGTTGGCGTAGACCTTATCTTTCACGTGGCCCCAAAGGAAGAAGTCGGAAGGTGTTAAATCACAAGATCTCGGTGGCCAATTGTGATCACCTCTTCGAGAGATAACACGGTCCGGAAACTTTTCCCGTAAAAGATC
This sequence comes from Vesta saturnalis, assembly GCA_036346205.1. Taxonomy (NCBI): domain Eukaryota; kingdom Metazoa; phylum Arthropoda; class Insecta; order Coleoptera; family Lampyridae; genus Vesta; species Vesta saturnalis. Next base: position 949,400 of record JARFJB010001773.1, read on the forward strand.
AATGGTTTCGTTGCTTGTGTGGCACGTAGCGCCGTCTTGTTGAAAGTAAACGTTGTCCAGATCAATACCATCCAATTCCAGCCATAAAAAATCATTAATCATCTCTCGATAGCGCAATCCATTCACCGTAACTGTTGCTCCAGCCTCATTTTCGAAAAAGTAAGGTCCAATGACCCCACCAGACCATAAACCGCACCAAACAGTCACACGTTGAGGATGGAGAGGCTTTTCAACAATAACTCTTGGGTTTTCCGAGCCCCAGATGCGACAATTTTGCCTGTTGACGTACCCACCGAGGTGGAAATGGGCCTCATCAGTCAAGATGATTTTTCGATGGAATTCCGGATCATTTTCATGCATTTCAACGACCCAATTCTTTATAAGCCTTAAGACCCAAGTCTTTATGCAAAATACTGTGTAATGACGTTTGTGAAATGCCCAATTCCAAAGAACGACGAGGAATGGGCAAACCTGGGTTTTCTTCAATACGTTGGGCTACAGCAGCAATATTCTCAGTTGTTCTTAAGCGACGTGCACGGGTATTATTCTTCACATCATTAACTTGTCCCAACAGCTCGAATTTGTTCACCAATTTCTGTATTGCGGTCCGACAAAGTGCTTCACGACGACCCAAAAATGTTTTAGTTTTACGAACCGTCTCTGCCAAATTTTCACCATATTTATAGCGAATTTTAATAATTTCAATGCGTGGTTGAAGCGTGTATCGTTCCATTTTTATTAATCGCGTAGTTTTTACTTGTCAAATGTCAATAAATGACAGCTTCAAAAATGACATCTACCGAAATAGCGGGCTATTCAAAATAACACCTCTTATTGGAAAACCCTTTATATAAAACTGCTGATTTGTTACTTTTATACTTGTATGTATCGCTATAACGATTTTGCCTATATCTAAGTTTGTTAGTTTACCATCGACCGGAGTACTTCATTCGAGATCTTGATGGTTGGTGCCTTTGATTTTCTTTTGTCTCCGAACCACGCCGGAGCTAGCGCGGTGACTTTTATTTTGTGCGGCCCCTACCTAAGCTATTTTTATAAGATCTTTTATTAACTTTTGCCAACCTACCAAAAACGGCCGTTTTTTAGTTTTAAAAAGTAACCCTTTTTGCATCCGACGCCCTCCCTTAAGATATTTAAATGACACTTTTAATTCACTGATAAGGCAGATTTCGCTAGAAATGAAACTTTTAACTTCCATAACAATCATTACTACGATTATCAAAATTTACGCGTTTTCAATTAAACCAATCATCAACAGCAGTTCAGTGTGAATGTATGGGCTGGTATTATTGGCAATAATTTCTGGTCCATTTTTTTTTGCCACAAGGTTTAAATGGTAATTCATACACCAATTTTTTGGGTAACGATTTACCCGGGTTACTAGAAGATGTCCATCTGGATGTTAGGGGTCGGATGTGTTTCATGTACGATGGTGCGCCTCCTCATTTTACTCACTGCTAGGCGTTCACTGAATCGAACTTTTATTGCAAACTGGATTGGACGTGGGGGACCGATTCCTTGACCTGCATGTTCAGCGGATCTAAACCCTAAGGATTTTTTTTATCTGGGGTCGTTTAATAGACATGGTGTATTCGGTGCCAATTACAAACGTCCAACATCTCCAGCAACGAATTTTTGATTGCTCTAGTTTAATAAGAGATGATCCGCAATTATTTTTCAATGTACGTCAGTCAATCATGAAAAGAATTCATAAATGCATAGCAGTCAACGTGAACAATTCGAACATTTAATTAACTAATTTTCTTGTTAATCAATACTTTGTTTAACTTAATATACACCTTGACAACTATGACGTTTAGTCCACGGCCCACTTAATAAATTTTGGTGCGGTAGTATTTAATTAACCATGATTGATGAAATTCCAAATAACTCGTAAACACAAAAAAGTTAGAATAGAAAGTATACGGGAACAATGTGAAAACTAATACTTCCAGTCCATTCATAAACAATCCACTGAAACCAGAAAAATCCTCGACAACAAAGAAATAATTTTCATTGGGGATAGTATTTTGAAATTCCTAAAGGTTTTCGAAATATTTGCGAAAAACGATTTTCAAAATTCAGCTTTGACGGACTGTCACTTTGTAGCCATACATTTTAGAGAAAAATTTTATCTGACTTTTCGTCTTCAATTTATGTGTAGCATATACAAGAAGCAGGGGTACGTTTTTTTGGTTCACGTTGTATGTTTGTAAACAACGTATTGATGCATTTTCGTTCAGATGTGGAATTTAATTAAATTACTATAGCGTAACAAAATTACTCACGAAATAAAAATAAATGTAATTTATTAATAAAAAACATAAACCAAAGTTCACCAAATGTCTAACAAAAAAAAGATATTCTAACTAAATAAATACGGTATCAGAACATTAAACAAAACAAAAAATCAACTCTTAAACAAGGTTCTTTTTATGCGGTCAGCTAAGAAAATTAGAATCTAAGGTTTATGAAACAAACAGCGAAAAAAAATCAGTTTTAATTAAAAAAATAAAATATATTGCACGCACGGTCTTAAACTTTATAGTCAAAAAAATTAAAGAATCATGTATTACTCGGTGATAATTCACCAAATCATCGATAAATGATAATATAAAATATTACTAAAGGAAGAAACGCTGAACGATAACAAAAAAATTAGCGACTCAGGTCCAAAAGTAAATTTGTAAATTAAACTAACTAGGCAACTCTATTGTTATATGTAAATGATAACGAATCAATTTTAATTATGTAATTAATTATAATTAGGCGGTAAGGTTGACATATTTAAGTTTGCAACCAGATAATTAAGGAACAAAGGATTTTAATAAAATTAATCTTTTACACCATGATTTAGAATAAAATTAAATCAGTACCGATAATCACACGGGTAGAAATTTACTTAATGTTCTAAATTTTTATACTAAACAACAGTCGATGATAAAATTGCTTATCACGGACTATTTGCAAACGTAATTTTAACTAAACTAGAAGTGTTAATATGGTTATAATAATTAACAGGTGCGTTATTAATTGTACGGTAATAATAACAAGACTTACCTCTAACGGAGAGCGGTGGCAAAGCAAAAAAAAAACGGTGATTAATTATATGTAATATAATTTATGGAAAAGGCCATGTATTTCATTCCCTCCCGAAGGGGGAGGGCGGGCTGCTCGAGCTTTCCAAGTTCCTTCAGCCACAATCATGGATTCCCAGCATAAATACATACATTACATATATACGCATGGTGGGATTAAGGATGGGTGTGGTCAGGATAGGATCGGAAGGAACGGAGTTAGGGTTCTGAGGGGGAAAATACTACCCCAGCGCTCTCCTAAGCAACCGCACATGGTGTGCATATACGCAGTGACCATGTCGCTACATGTGTATGAGGAAAACCCCCTGAAAAAACCTCATACAACGTAGACGGTAACGGGAATCGAACCCATTACCTTCCGAATGATAATTTAAGGAAATTTATTGTCACTATCAGACACTAACTTGTATTCTCTTACCTTAATACTGCATGGACGTCGATTGCAATAAAATGACATCACGTTTACGAAATTGATAATGAAACTTGCGTATGGAATATTTTGATGGTAAATGGCAAGTTATTATATTTAAAGTTTAAAAATCATTATTTTTAAAATAATTTTCTTCAGCCAGAGAGGAGTCGGTAACTCTTGTAATTCGACATAAAAGAAGACTTTTAAGTACTACACGTTAATACTCCTTTATTGCTGTTCATAACATAATAAACTTTAAAAATATGAACGTGTTTTTAGAACTATTCTGGGGATTAATAAAATTTTTGAATATTTTCTGGCGAGAAGAACAATGAATTAATAAATGGAAGATATAGATTATAAACCTTTTCAAGGTGGATTAAGCTTAACTAAGGGTATTTTAAGAAGGTAAACGCCAAGAGTGAAGGGGCTCACCTGAGGGACAACGACGTCCGCCGTTGCGACGCCCGAGATTCGTGTAAGTGCCGAAAGGCGTCGGGACGCTCACGTGGCAGGGCCCATTTCCCACCATTATGGCTTCTTTTTGGGTGCTTTTTTCAACCCCCACACAGAATTTTCAACCGTCGATGGTATTTTTACCCCTAATTCGGGGGGAATTTTCAACCCCTTGATGGAATTTTCACCCTAGTTAGAACCCTTTTAGTCGTGTTAAGAACCTTTTTGATCAGTTCACTACTTTTATATGACTTATTTTCGGAGGCCATTTTCAACCCTTGATGGAATTTTCATCCTAATTAGAGCCTTTTGGTTGTGTTAAGAACCTTTTTGTCAGTTCATTTTTTTTATGGCTTCTTTTCGGTGGTCATTTTCAGACCCTTGATGGAATTTTCACTCTAATATGGAGGGTAGGTAAATGCGTGCGCATGCAGTGTTCTGAGTGAAAAGATTTAATCTGTTATTAATTAAGGTTGTTTTTATCAAAGGAGATTGCATAATTATTATTACATTTCTTTTAATCGCATCTACAGATTGTGACCTAGTTCATTTACTTAACCTGTTCGCTTAGGGCGATAACATGCTTTAAAAAATGATTTTCACTTTGATCGTGTAAAGCCAGACTTCATCAGTTTATATTGTGTACAAACAAAAATATCACCTTGGTATTATAAATAAATAAACAACCAATTAAGTATTACCAAACATTTTATATTTTGCATAAAATCACAGTCAACCTTCAAATGTTTACTTTTAGTTGATAACACTATTAAATGGTTGCGCATATGTATTAATGGTTACACACATATAGATTGTTCACGTTTGATTTTAATAGCATTATAAATTAAAAGTAAAAATATTGAAAGGTCGACTGTTGAATTATATGTTTCTAATCACATTTCGAATTAACCGCAAGGTTGTTAAAGGCGCCCTTGTCTTGTACTATTCATGTACAGGTGATATATCGAAAATATTTATCGAGTAGCATAACAGACTTCTGTAAATGCATCAGACAATTATCTAAAAAACAAAAATGAAAGATAGATACGTGTCGTGAATGGGTATTTTAAAAAAACGTTAATTTTTTTTTGAGCTAACCCTTATTTTTTTAATATCTGAATAACGACTTCGAGATTGTAACCTTCAACATTAAACATAACATAACATTAAAGTTACATAATTAGGTTTGCTTTACAAATCATGCTTTTAAATATAATTCTGCCTCGGAGTTTTTATATAACGATTCTACCTTGAGAAAAGACACCTTCAACAGACCTTAAAGTTAGCCTTGTGATTTTTTAGTGGTTTAATTTGGTCTTTGAAGGAGACTGTAAATACGTGCGTTTGAGTTTAGTTTAGTTCTGTTTGAAGAGCATATCATTATCGTTATGGAATCTTTAAATGTTAACCAAATTTTGGAGTTGTACAGTGCTGGTGCGTTAACCGAGGAGGGTCTGAAAAACGCTTATAGTATTGTTACTTATAAGATGTTGTGTGAAAATGATACTATCGATTCGGTAGAGATTTATAATGATTTTGCGGGGACAGCACAGCGAGTTGGCGGAGTGTAAATATATATCTGTTTTATTTTTTAAGTTTTCAATAATTTTTTTTAAAGCCCCGCTCAAGTGAATATGAAGGATGTGTTTGTTCCTGATGATGATCAAGAGATGTTGGAAACTCCCGCTGCGGAGGATTTGATAACGGTATGTCTTTCAATTTTCTATTGTTTCGCTTAGTGAATGAGTACATTACAGCAGCAAGGCCAATGGGGCTCAGGCCTATCTACCCTGCAACAAGAGGCCGGACCATACTTTACCCAAATGAATGATATAAATATAATAAGAGAGTCAAACACTAAATTTATTAGAAAATTTAACACCACATGTAAATCGCTGAAATTTACCTTTAATGACGAGACGTGCAAGGATAATCCCTTAACATGGGTACAGGTGTTGCTTCCTAAATGTTATTTATCTAACACATATTTTTACAGAGTGCATTCGCCGAGCTGTATGCATACATTGTGAAGTATCAGTATCACGTTGAGGAACCAAAATTACCCAGACAAACCAATTGGAGTGTCATTTAGAAAGGTCGACCAGTTGTCAGTGAGGGTGATAATGTCACTACTTGAAAAGGTAATGCTGAACAATGCTAGCTTTTTCTCGCTTGACTTGTTAGTTTTAAACGTGGATAAGGTGACTGTACGTGTTGGCTATGGACGCAAAAACTTGACAGGGCTAAAATTTGCAGACTTTTGTAAATCTGAAACAAATGTGTTGTTGTACCGACGACAATGAATAAAAACAATTGTTTAGCTCGTGCCCTAGTCTTAGCAATAGCGTTTAGACGTAACGATACAATGCACAGTAGCATAGCACTGGGTTATCCTTTACTCCAAGAGCAAGTCATGCAACTCTGCCAAAACAGCGGTGTAGATCTTAGTCATTGTGGCAGTTATGAGCATATTCAAGCATTTAAAACCATTTAACTTCATATACCATTGTAGTTTATAATTCGCGGATAGGTGATTCGGTTTATTTTGAGGGTCCTAGGGAATCGGATAGAGTTGTTTTAAATTTGTTACTATATGACGAGCACTATAACGTAATTACCAGTCTCACTTCATATAGGTAAAATTTTGCAACGTGAGGCTTTCGGCGAAGACTGTTTCGGCGACCCCATTCCAACCCTCCCCGAACATAACCGAGATTGTAACACAAGTGTAGGGCGTCGCAACTTGTTTTCGGGTCTTTGCCCTTTGTCGTGATCGGAACTTGTTCGTGGGCCTTCGTGTACTGTCGTGCCCCATTGGCTGAAAATTTGAATTTGTATTTAAGTATTTGCATGTTATGGCTGGAAATATAAATTTGTATTGTAATAAGGGGGTATAATTCTAACTTGTAAAACATATGTAGGGCTTAGCAACTAACTCTCAGGGCCTCACCCCCTCCGACAAAAATTTGAATTTGTTTATGGCGTCATCTCTGAGGAGAAATTTGAATTTGTGTTATAATACAATGCCTAATGCTAACTTATAAGACAGACGTAGGGCTTCGAAATTTGCTTTCGGGTCTGGCCCTCCATAACCTGCAAATTGTCTTCCAAGGGCGAAGACTCGAAAGCAAGTTGCGAAGCCCTATTCCTGTCTTATAAGTCAGCATTAGGTCCCCTTACCCATTCACACCACTTGTCTAGATTTTATTTTTGTTTTTTAGATAAAAACTTGACAGTTTTTTCTTAATTGCCTGATACATTTACAGAAGTCTGGTATGCTACTCGATAAATATTTTCGATATATCACCTGTACATGAATAGTACTAGACAAGGATGCCTTTAACAACCTTGCAGTTAATGCGAAATGTGATTAGAAACATATAATTTAAGAGTCGACCTTTCTATATTCTTATTTTTCATTTATAACGCTATTAAAATGAAACGTGAACAATCTATATGTGTTTAAGAACTATTATTAATTTTATTAAATACACAAATAAAAAGTTTACCTCGAGTATGTATTTAATAAAGTTAATAATAGTTTTTAATTACATATTTACCTTTGAACTTATTCGTTCATAACAAAAACTTATAATAATCTATATGTTTGTAACCACTAATACATATGCGCAACCATTTAATAGTGTTATCAACCAAAAGTAAACATTTGAAGGTTGAGTGTGATTTTATACAAAATATAAAATGTTTGGTAATACTTAATTGATTGTTTACTTAATTGATTCACTACTGCAACATCCGCGGTATCAGGTCTAATCTTAATGCTATTCACCAACATCTTGAACAATTACAACCTGATATATTGTTTCTATCTGAAACACAAGTCTCCTCGGAAAGCTCCGAGTCACCCGACTTGCAATTTCCTCAATACCATCTTCACTCTAACTTTCGATATAAAGGAGGCGTATGTGCTACATCAAGGACAGAATTGCTTGCAAGAGGGTTTCTTCCTTAGAAAATAAAAATTTTGACGTGATTTGGTTTAAACATTCTGGTCCTAACTTTGTGAAATTCTACTGTTGCATTTATAGGTCTCCTAATGACAGCAACTTTCAAGACTTCTTCGATTACCTTAGTACGAAAGTTGACTATCTCCTGTCTCAGTTTCCATCTTGCGATATCTCATTTGTAGGCGATTTCAATGTTCATAACTCTAATTGGCTTCAATTTTCATCTACTACAAATCCGCTGGTCATAGTGCAGAAACATTTGCTATTTCATGTGATCTCACACAAATGATTTCTGAACCCACAAGAATCCTGATAACCCTAACCATACTCCACATCTTCTAGATCTCTTTCTTACATCAAACCCTCTTGTTTATAAAACTTCCGTTCTTTCGCCTTTAGGTCTTTCCGACCATTGTCTAATAAAAATCATTTCTACTGTACCTAATTCCACTGTTGTTCGCAAAACCGATAGAACCTTGTGGTGTTTTAAGTCAGCTCGATGGAGTGATTTACGGGATTTCTTTGCAACCTTTCCATGGCGTGAATATTGTTTTAAGTCGTCCTCTTCTTCGGACATCGCTCTTTCAGTATCTGAAGTCATCCTCATGGGAATGGAGTTATACATTCCGAAAAAACAGTACCGTGTAGGTCATTCACGTTCCCAACCCTGGTTCAATAAGGCTTGTTCTGATGCAATATCTTTAAAAATAAATGTTACATTAAATGGAAATCTAATAAATCGGTTGACAGTCATGTAGAATACGTTGGTGCTAGAAATATCTGCAAAAGTGTCATCACTAAAACTAAAAAGTTGTTCGAACAACGAAAATGCAATGAACTAGCTACATCTCCTTTAGGCAGTCGTAAATTTTGGTCTTTAGCAAAGCCATTAGTAAAAACTTTCGAACATCTTCATTTCCCCTGACATCTATTGACGGATCGGTAGTTGCTGATTCTGTAGACAAAGCCAACGTTTTTGTGGATTTGTTTGCATCAAACTCGTGTCTCAATGATTCTGGAAAAGATGTGCCCCTAGTCAACTCTTCTTCATACGTTATGAAACCAATTCATTTTCGGTACAAGCTCTTGGAATCGATCATCAGTAGGCTTGATCTCAATAAGGCGACTGGCCCAGACGGTATCCCAGCTATTGTCTTAAAGAAATGTTCCCCGAACTAGTACCAGTCCTATCTAAGCTCTATACGATCTCTATATCTTCTGGGAATTCCTTCATCATGGAAGTTAGCAAATGTTCAACCTATTCCCAAAAAGGTGATAAGACCGATCCCTCAAATTACAGACCAATTGCCATCACTTCCATTTTGTCTAAAATCATGGAAAAAGCCATCAATCAGCAACTGCTCACGTTTCTTGAAACTAACAAACTCCTTAGTGACCATCAATATGGGTTTAGGCAAAGTCGTTCAACAGGCGATCTTCTTTCATATGTGACCCAAGTTTGGAACAATACAGTAGAGCAGTCCGGTGAAACAGTTGTAGTCGCTTTAGATATCTCAAAGGCATTTGACCAAGTTTGGCATAAGTGTTTACTTGCCAAACTCACCTCGTTTGGGTTAAATGATGCGCTCATCAACTGGGTTTCTAGTTTCCTTGATAAAGACGAATACGTGTCGTAGTTGATGGCTTTTTTCAAAAGAAGTTAGCATTAACGCGGGCGTACCACAGGATCCGTTATAGCGCCTACACTTTTCTGCTGTACATAAACGACCTTATTTCTTCAACAACTAACCCCATCCATTGCTTTGCTGACGATAGCACTCTTCACTGTAGTTCATCTCAGTCTACTCATAGTGATAATCCACCTTCTATGTCAAATCAAGAAATTAAAGCTGAAATGGCAAATTCAATCAACAAAGACATTCAACGTATTCTCGAATGGGGAAGCAATAATCTAGTTAAATTTAATGCTAACAAAACTCAGTGTTGCCTTATGTCCGCCAAAAAGATCGATCATTTCCTGTTGTAAGTATGAATGGCAGTTCTTAAGTTTTCAGACTCTATTACTCTGTTGGGTATGACTGTATCTTCAAATCTCTCATGGGTTGACCATCTTCTGTCAGCTACCAAAACAGCTGCTCGTAAAATAGGCTTTTGTACAGATCTAAGCAGTACTTTACCTCTCGACAACTCCTTTTGCTGTATAAGGCCCAAATTCGGCCTCATCTGGAATATAATTCTCACCTTTGGGTTAGTGCATACCCCATATGTTATTTTAAAAAAGGCTTATTATTGACCCTTTTAATTCTAATACATCCCTTAATAAAGGATTTTCATTTTCTTTGAAGTTAAAATTAAAATTTTCTTTATAATCTCCCTTTTTAAAAACTTTCCTCAAATAAGATGATAAAATTCCCTTTCACCAAAGGGCCAATAATTTTTTTTAAACATGTTATTCCTAAACGGTTAAAAAATAAATTCCTTTTTTTTAATGGATTAAGGAAATTTTAAAACTTGTTTAAATAAATTAGATAAAATTGTGATAGGATTAAAAAAATATAAAAAATTATCAATTTCTTTTTAAAAACAACTAATTTAATGTTAAATTTTTTACTCAGAACACTGCATGCGCACGCATTTACCTACTCAGGGACTGAACTATAAAAATGTCTTAATCAGCCAAAGGGTCCTCATTAAAGTGAAAATTCCATCAAGGGATGAAAAGAAAAGAAGAAAAAAAATGAACTGACAAAATTTAACCAACAAAATGGCTCTAATTAGGATAAAATTATCTTTAAATAGAAAAGAAGCAAAAAGGAGAACTAAAAATTCTTAACAACCAAAAGGGCTCTAATTAGGGTGAAAATTATATCAAGGGGTTGAAAATTATCCCCGAAAAGAAGCCGACCCCAGCCAAAAGGCAGCTAATTTAGGGTAAAAATACCATGGAGGATTGCAAATTCCGTCTAGGGGTTGAAAAAGGCACCCAAAAAGAAGCCATAGGGGTGGAAAATGGGCTCGGTCATGTGTGTGCCCCGGCGCCGCTCGGCGCTTACACGATTTTCTGGCATCGCCACGGGGGGCGTCGTTCTCCCTCAGGTGAGCCCCTTCTACTGCCAACCTATTCTCAACACATTATTTGCATTTGCAATTGCTGTTGAGAAATACTTTTAAATAAATGTAAATGTTAGAGATTTGTAATTTAAGTAGCTGGGGACAAAGCAGCGGCGCGCGTACCAGTCCTTGTCAGACTTCCTTAAGAAACCTAATCTTTGCATGTGTATTAGATAATATTTAATAAAAGTATTTCACGTTGTGATACCTTAGAGCCATATGATCAAACTCACATAACCGGGCAAGGGGGATTTCCAGGTCCTCATTTAATCTGCTTGTATTTTTGAAAATAAATATAACTGCGGATGTACCTATATTGTTTTGCTAATGTTCGTTTCCAACAAAAGTATTAAGTTTGAAATGCGTTTAGTGTTGTCTATAACTTTTGAATAAGTAATTAGCTATTTCTATAATTAATCTAATTTATATAGTTCAGTTGCGATTGTTATCTCTACCTTGTAAAAGGTAATTAGCTAATGACTATATTCCTACAAATGTAAAATCTTTGGAAAGCGTCTCCTGAATGAAATATTTTTATCTGCATATATTTAGGACAGCACAGAGTTAGCATAAGTAGACCTGTTTTGGCAAACAGTGCATAGGACAGTAGGTATATAAAAATCTCTAAACGAGAGTGTGTCTAAACAGCAGCTTGAAGAAATATTAGAAAATATTTCCGACATCGAAGACGCAGCCTCTATCACTGGTACAGGCAGTGACTTTCAGCCGGATGACGAAAATCATTGTTCGACTGCTAATGAAGACGAAGATGTTCAACAAACAAGTGGAAAAGACGAAAATTCAGATACCGTTGTTTTAACTGTATATTAAATATTAATAAATGAAACCTTAAAATACCATAATATTTAATCGGCATCGAAAACAAATTAAAAAACAGAGTTTAAATAACGAGAGCCCGGACAAGGGTTAAAACAATACACAAATTAATATTTCATAAAATATATTAAAATTAACGGCACTCCCCCTCTAACTACGGGGCTGTTAGAGAACTGATGAGCTTGCTTTAAATGTGGTGGGCAGTGTCATTCATTACACAATAATTCTTATTGGCAATTCTTAAATAACACAAAAATACAACAGTTACTTTTGGAGGGGCAATATAAATTTTTGTCCATAAACTGAGTAATAGTATGTTCCAGTAGTGACATTCGTACTATAGCAGGTTTTTTTGATTGTGGACCTGAAACTAAATTTACCTATCGCTAAAGCACTCAGGAACACTTAGGAGGATGGATAGAGGGAAATGAATTGCCAATAGATGCCTATGAACAGCTACCTTAAATTTTCTCATATCATAAGTGAGAGGAAAACAGGAACTAGGAGATCATTCCAGAGTTTAGAATTGTTAGAAAAATTTAGATTACGTCCATTTGGTAGAAAAGTGGAGATTTGTACTGCATAGATGATATGAATGAGCGAACCGAGTGTTTCTTCAAAGATAGCGCGAATGGTATCAAAGAATATAATTCAGCCGTTGTAATAACGATAATACAAAGAAATGAAACCATCCTTCTATGCTCAAGGACTGTATGGAAAGTTAAGGACGGGTCATTTATAAGTTATCGCTCTTTTGAATACGATCAACTATATCGAGAGCGTATTTGAGCACTAACAGAGGTGAGAATTATATTCCAGATGACAATTTGGGCCTTATACATAAAGAGTTGTCGAGAGGTAAAGTACTGCTTAGATCTGTACAAAAGCCTATTTTACGAGCAGCTGTTTTGGTAGCTGACAGAAGATGGTCAACCCATAAGAGATTTGAAGATACAGTCATACCAACAGAGTAATAGAGTCTGAAAACTTAAGAACTGAGCAACTCATACTTACAACAGAAATGATCGATCTTTTTGGCGGATACAAGGCAACACTGAGTTTTGTTAGCATTAAATTTAACTAGATTATTGCTTCCCATTCGAGAATACGTTGAATTCCTTTGTTTATTGAATTTGCCATTTCAGTTTTAATTTCTTGAATTGACATAGAAGGTGGATTATCACTATGTGTAGACTGAGATGAACTACAGTGAAGAGTGCTATCGTCAGCAAAGCAATGGATTTAGTTGTTGAAGAAATAAGGTCATTTATGTACAGCAGAAAAGTGTAGGCGCTATAACGGATCCCTGTGGTACGCCAATGCTAACTTCTTTTGAAAAAAGGCCATCAACTACGACACGTATTTTTCTTTATCAAGGAAACTGAAACCCAGTTGATGAGTATCATTTAACCCAAACAGTGAGTATGGCAAGTAAATACTGATGCCAAACTTGGTCAAATGCCTTTGAGATATCTAACCGACTACAACTGTTTCACCGACTGTTACTGTATTGTTCCAAACCTGGGTCAATATGAAAGAAGATCACCTGTTGAACGACTTTGCCTAAACCCGTATTTGGTCACTAAGAGTTTGTTAGTTTCAAGGAACGTGAGCAGTTGCTGATTGATCATTTTCCATGATTTTGACAAAATGGAAGTGATGGCAATTGGTCGGTAGTTAAGAGATCGGTATTACCGCCTTTTTGGAAATAGATTGAACATTTGCTAACTTCCATAATGAAGGAATTCAGAAGTCATAGAGATCGTATAGAGCTTAGATAGGACTGGTACTAGTTCTCTATAAGACAATAGCTGGGATACCGTCTAGTCGTATTGAGATCACTACTGATGATCGATTACAAGAGCTTGTGAAAATGAATTGGTTTCATAGCGTATAGGAAGAGTTGACTAAGGGCCATCTTTTCCAGAATCATGTCAGAAATGAAGATGTTCCAAGGTTTTTACTAATGCTTTAGCTAAAGACCAAAATTTATGACTGCCTAAAGGAGATATAGCTAGTTCATTGCATTTTCGTTGTTCGAACAACTTTTCAGTTTTAGTGATTATAAACAAAATAAGTTATATCAACATAACAAACACAATACTTAGTGATGTAATAAAATCAGATAATTAATAAATAACGATACTAGGCAAAGTTTTTCCTAATACAATTATTTAACAAATGGTAAACCTTTCATCACTAATTATATGCCGTTTATCATTTAATTTATGCCGTCTCGTCCACAATCGGTAGATTAAAAAAGAGGGTTCTATTATATTGAATTTTAAATTGGTAACTCACCTGAAACGCTTGTCACTCAACTGCTTAGTTATTTTCACTATGCCTATTAATAAAAATTATGTAAAATTTAGATATATAATTAAATGAAATTCGACCATGTTATCTTTAAATGGAAAATAACAAAACCTATTTAATGAACATTAAAAGCTTTAATAATCAAATAATAACAATATGCAAAAATTTATTTACCAAAATTATGGATAGTAGGAGAGGTACTAAAAGGTTTTAAAGCTAAGCTTAATAGATATAAAATTTACCACAAAAATTCTCACAGTATTTTCTATAGACAGCTTCAAATACAGGCGGAACGGTCAAACAGATGAAAGCATTTTACATCTCTTTCTTATTCTGGATGTTTTATTGAATTAAACTTGCATTTAATATTATATTATTAATTTTTTCCAAAGAGAAACTTGGGTAAATAAGTTACTTAATAGCCATTTGTAATATAAGTGTTTAAAAATTAAAAGGTGGTGAAAATAGTGCCACCTAACGTTTAAATTAATGTGACATAACGTGCCACCTAAACGTGCCTAAAAATCAAACAAATGCTTAGTTTAAACTATACTGAATTAAAAATACTCACCACCAAAATTCTTGATGGCACGAATATAAAAATTAATTAAAATCATTCTGATTGCGGTTAATATTCAGCATTAACTAAATTAAGAAAAGCTTTCAGAATAACTCAAATGTATTTTATCTTCACGCTTGCGCGAATACAATACTATAAATCCAACTTTTTAAAGAGAGAATTAAACTATTTACGTAATATTACACACAAAAGATTTGTTCTTGAAAATGCAATGTTGCCAATTTTCACGTTTACATGAAAATAATTAAAAATTCCTCTAATTTTAGCCAAATAAATTAATGATCTTAGATTAATGTACTTTTTATACAACCACCAAAAAAGGTTGTTACATGATGTCACTTTTGCAGATATTTCTAACCAACGTATTCTACATGACTGTCGACCGATTTATTAGATTTCCGTTTAATGTAATATTTATTTTTAAAGATATTGCATCAGCACGAGCCTTATTGAACCAGGGTTGGGAACGTGAATGACCAATACGGTACTATTTTTGGGAATATATATCCATTCCCATGAGGATGACTTCAGATACTGAAAGAGCGATGTCCGAAGAAGAGGACGACTTAAAACAATATTCACGCCATGGAAAGGTTGCAAAGAAATCCCGTAAATCACTCCATCGAGCTGACTTAAAACTCCACAAGGTTCTATCGGTTTTACGAACAACAGTGGAATTAGGTACGTAGAATTGATTTCTATTAGATAATGGTCGGAAAGACCTAAAGGCGAAAGAACGGAAGTTTTATAAACAAGAGGGTTTGATGTAAGAAAGAGATCTAGAAGACTCAGGGATTCTTGAGGGTTCAGAAATCATTTGTGTGAGATCACATGAAATAGCAAATGTTTCTGCACTATGACCAGCAGGATTTGTAGTAGATGAAAACTGAAGCCAATTAGAGTTATGAACATTGAAATCGCCTACAATTGAGATATCGCAAGATGGAAACTGAGACAGAGATAATCAACTTTCATACTAAGGTAATCGAAGAAGTCTTGAAAGTTACTGTCATAGGGGACCTATAAATGCAACAGTAGAATTTCACAAAATTAGGACCAAAATGTTTAAACCAAATCACGCAAAAATTTTAATTTCTAAAGAAGAAATCTTGCAAGCAATTCTGTCCTTGATAGAGTGAAGGTGGTATTGAAATTGCAAGTCGGGTGACTAGCTTTCAGTGGAGACTTGTGTTTCAGATAGAAACAAAATATCAGGTTGTAATTGTTCAAGATGTTGGTGAATAGCATTAAGATTAGACCTGATACCGCGGATGTTGCAGTAGTGAATCAGAAAGTTGATACTTTGATGACAATCGTTTGGGCCTGCCCTCCTTGACATAGCAATTTACGTCCGATTTATTACCTAGAAACCACAGCCATCTTATTTTTAATTTGGGACTTTTAATGATGAAGGTGGTATTAAAATTGCAAGTCGGTGACTCGGAGCTTAGAGGAGACTTGTGTTTCAGATAGAAACAAAATATCAGGTTGTAATTGTTCAAGATGTTGGTGAATGGCATTAAGATTAACCTGATACCATGTTGCAGTAGTGAATCAGAAAGTTGATACTTTGATGAGAGCGCTTGTGCCCTCCTGACATCCGAATGGGCAGGATTTTACTCCGATTTATTACCTAGAAACCACAGCCATCTTATTTTTTAATTTGGGACTTTTAATCCGATAAAGACATGAGGGCGAGAAGGAATAATAAGGATGAGAATAGATTACGGATGAAGAAAATAATCAGTTACCGAAATCTGAGACCCAATATTAAGGAGCCCATCGCAATTGTATCTCTGGAGTAAGATAGCTAATTAACAATTGTTGAGATCATTTTTTGGTATCGAGTTTATTCACTTTAATTTTATGAAAATGAAGTACAGGAAATTCTGGTCACAAAGATCTAAATATTACACATGTGAAGGTAGTCGCTTTTATTATCGAAAAAGTCTCAAATAAACAATGTGATGTATTTAGTGTGTTTGAAAAAGACTGCAAAAGCATCATTCTCAGTTTATTTGTGTCGTTCAAAACCAACTCAGAACTATCTAGAAGCTAAGAAAAGCCTTTATGTGAAACAGCGAATGTTAACAGCGCGTACAAGTGACCAAATTAAAACAATTTTTGTAACCAATAGCAGGTAAATTTTTATACATAGTGAGGAAAAGAACTGAATAATACTTTTTACATACTTTTATACAAAATGACTTAAATAAAGTTTATTTTAATGGAGCTTGAATCTCGATAGCGCAGTTGGTTAGCGGTACTTAGCAAAGTACATCTATTCAAATCACTCGATGTAAACTTTTTATTTATGTATTTAATAAAATTAATAATGATTTTAATTAAATAAGAGTTGTTTGTTACAGTATGGCGAATATCTTGGTAGTATCAAAACAAATTTTTATCCTGACGTTTGTCTGCTATGTCGATAAATAGCATCCAGTGTTTTTGTTTAGACAAGTATAATCTTTTATCAGGTAATGCATAAAAATTAAGAAATAAATAATTAAAAAATTAGTAAATTAAGAAATGCTCTTTAAGGCTAGTTTGGTATCTACGCTTTTTCAGTCGTATGCGTTTTCAAACCTTTTGGCCGTTAGAAGTTGAAAATAATTTAAACGTGTTTTCAGTAAACTTAAAGTTTGTGTTTTGTCTTATGTTTTGTAATTTTGATAAACATTGTTCTATTCGCTTTGCTTAAATGTCTTTGATTTGCATTAATTCCTAACAATTTTTTACTATTATTAACAGATTCTCAATATAGGAACAAGTTTTATTAACGTCACTACAATTTGTTAATACTGTAATTTTTCTTTTGTGTAATAGACCACAAGTTAGATAAATACAAAATTTTATTGAAATATGTCAAAAATAAGAAACTTAGCCATCAGGGCATCTAAATTATGGTCGAATATGGATTTTTGTTATTTGGATAATGCATTTTAAATAATTTGAATCTAAAATTTGGTTAAATCTGACAATAAATAACTACGTAGCCATGAGACACCTTCATTATGAGGATACCCATTAACAGTTTGACCTTTCTTTCTGACATAGAATATATTCTTAAAATTTAGTACTAAGTGAATTCTTTTGAGTTGTCGAGCAGAACATGGCCGAGAGTGATCGAGGGCATGATGACGTAAATATACCACCATAACGCTTGGTAAAAGTTATAAGCATTATGTTCATTTTTCATTCTGTACAATATTAATTATAACTGGTTAAGCATACAAAATTTAGTAAAAATTATAGACATGTTTTTGGTGCTTAATGTGATGTTCAAAGTAAACTTTCAATATCCATTTGGGCACCATTTTCTATTGAGTCTTTGTTCTACTGTTTCGTTTTGTATTATAATGTAGGTTCAATTTCAATCTTTTACAATTTCGAACTTATTGAGCAAAAGTTTATACTGTTTTGTGAAAATGTGAAATGATTCAACGTCAACTAAAGTGATTTTAATTTATAAACATAACATTCACTACCTAAACTTTATTTTATTGTTATCACATTTCTGTTTGTGTAAATAAACTTTAATAATTACTCAAAAATTCTTTCTTCTTTTATCGGTATTCAGCTAGCTTAACAATGGGTTAAATGGTTGTCGTTATCATTCATCAAAATCATCCTCCATCTGATGTTATGGTTATGCATTACAATTGATTTAACTTATTTCTTCAGTATTGACACACGCAGTGTTTGTATATTTAAGATTTGCAACAGTCAATAATAAAATGAATCAAAAGTGATAATATTTAATTAAGTCAAATTTAAATGCTTACAACATTACAAGATTCTAATTCTATGTTAGTACTCTTAACGTTAACATGCAAAACAATTAACAAATGATCAACGAAATACATTGTTCAGCATTTTATCAAACATAAATTTAGAATAAATAAAACACCAATTTTGTTTATTTGTACCATCAAAAGGTCTTACTTGTTATCAATTTGTTGAAAATGATGATGTAATGCCTTCCTTGACTGGTCAGGGTCTCAAATGTTATAGAACTGGCGCCTTTCCTTCCTTTGTTCTTTTTACTTTTTATTTGGATCTTTGTTGCGAATACTATTCTAATTTTCTTTCACCAATTAATGATTTTAGTCAATAATTGCTCGATATATTTACACTAAAGTTTTATTTAACTGTTCAGTTTTAACTACAAATAGTATGAACAAACCGCGAATGCTTCCTTTTATACATCCATAAATTCGAGTTATTGTCGTTTATGCTTTGATTTACCAATTTGTTTGATTACTGTCTTTCATATTTATTGTTCACTATTTAAGCGCAATTGGTTACGGTTCTGATACATATAAAACTCGTATTTTCACTTATTACGTCACTTTTAATACGTATTTTGATTATGGTAATCCTTTTATTTCCGCCAACTCGACAACAATTGCACTTTATATTATTTAGCTTTTCTCACATTCATACGGAAAATATCATTTATATCTCTTTGTCACTATATTAACTGACTTTTCGTTATAATTACAACATGGCAATCGCTTTTTCACACGTTTTTAACTTCAATTAAACCTTGAACGCTTACTTAGTGCGACATTTCTGTTCGCTTACTTAGCGCGACTGACTACTAATATCCATCATTATGACAGCGTCTCTATAGTTTATACAAAACAGTCATATCCTCAAATTACCACGTATATTTAAAGCTTTCAATTTACTATACAAATGCTCATCGAAACAAGCTCAAACTTTTATCTTAATATTAATTACTGTTTATACATAAATAACCAATAACCATTTAATTTCATATAACTGAAATTCCAATTTCTAATTCCTCCATTACAAAACACAATTTATTTGGATTTTAAAATAATTTTCAGGCTGTTATGAAACAAGGGAAGCTTACGAATGAAACCTTTGCTAAAAAATGCATCGGAAAAATAAAAATAATTTTATGTTTACCTTTGCTTCTATGATAATATTGTTGAAGGAATGCGCTACATCAGTTGTTCTTAAGGCAAATACTTATGTATGCCATTTTATTCTGAAACTGCTGTTGAATAGTTGAGCTTTTTCATATCCTCGACTGACCATATTCAAAATATATACATATCTAGACGAACATTGCTTTATTCATGGTTTATTAAACTTATTGTTTGTACATACCACGAACGACAGTAGATTAGAGAGTCATTATCTTTCCGTTTTTAAGAAGCAGAACAAATTGTAATTGTGAATCATTCCATGCTGCGTGAATTTGTATTTTAAGGGTGAACCTAATGTTTAGTTTACCGTAACATTACCTCATGCAAAACAAGAACCTTTTGGCATATTGAATAATTTTCAATAATTTGTTACAATCAAATTTGGTAGTAGTCTAAAATTGTAACGAATCTTTACGTTCTTCGTTCATTTAGTTGTAAAATATAAGAAAAAATTTTGATAATTGATGAATTATAAGTATGTTACAACTTAATTTGCATTTTGGTGTAACTGTTGCATATTTCTTAGTTTATATTCATATCTTTGAATTAATTTTTTGCGCAATTTTTCCGACTATATCACCTGATATCTTAAGCGTCCTTGAATTACTTGATGCGTTTTGATTAGGAAGCACATTGGGTTTACCTAAATTTGTGAAAAGTGCCATTGATTTAATCAGATACTAGATGTTATCAAAATTGTGTACAAAAATTTTCAAACAGGTATTCTATAATAATTTAGTAATTTACTATTACAATTAGTTTTAAGATATATATTATATAATTCTAAATCTAAATATTTAATAAACATAGTTTGTATATTTTTATTTTGACATTGTGGTGAATTTTTATTGTATCCTCGGTTTAGTTATTCCGAGCATAATCAAAAAATAACTTGGCGTCGAGATAATTTTATTATTGTTGCATTGCAGTTACTATATTGATATTAAGTGAAATAACCAAGCAGAAATTGTAATTAAACAAATCAAAAAAGATTGAACGGCCTGAATTAATTTACGACCGAGACAACGGCATTATCTTTATTGAGTGTTTTCGATCTCTGGTTAGTTTAACGATTTGTTTTGAGAACATTTACAACCTATTTATTTATCATTAAATTATTTACATGGCGCTTTTAAACCACAATATTTATGCGTCGTATTTACACCAATAAAATTAGTTGAGAAAAATGATGTAATCTAATCAATGCCACTTGAGTATCTCGTACATTCAAATACTTGCTATTTTTTAAAACAAAATTAGTGTTGCAAAATATTTATTTCAAAAACGAATTTAATACCTTCCTCTTACAATACCAATGGTAGCAACTACGAGATTAAAAGCTCGTAAACGAGATTTCAAATACGAATGCTTGAACGTAAAATTCCGCTATAATAACTGGCGTGTTCAGCCGCAGGGCTCAATTTCTAGAAAACAACAATTGGCTCGTTTTTAATATGCTATGCATGTAAGTCGCCATTGGGAGACTTGACCAACGTCTCTCGAGATAAACGAACAGCAGGAACAGACTGAACTGCTGTACCGTTGAGCGATGTTCGCCGAATATCAAACCTCAGCCCCAGGTGGGAACGAGGAAGACTTCGACGAGGAAGCAAACCAGCAGAAGCAGTTATGGTACCATACCATCAATTAGGACTTGATTGTGAGTATAGGTCACATTAATTTCGTAAGCGATTAAACTCATACGTAAAGATACTTTTAGCATTACTAAAGTAGATGATTCAATGGACGAAGAGGTGTTTTATTTGTAGACGATTCTGGAAAAGTACTATGTACGTATTTTTGAGTTATAAGAATGTTTATAGGAAAGGCCAGCTGTTTATTTCGGTAACTATTAGTAAAATAAATAAAACTGTTCATACAAATTACTTAGGACACTTTACATAAAAGCGAAAAAAGAATACCAGAAAGTGCTATAATTTACATACAAATAACATAAAACTTAGTAACGCTAATAGTAGTTTATAATGATTTCAGTGGAAGCCTTCGAAAACGGCGGTTAAGAAGTTCAACCATATATTCAAACCCATTTAGAGGTAATGCTATGACGATGGTAAACACATCTACACTATATAACGTTGTATGCAAATTGTAACAATTGCTGAAATTTTAGATGTAGATGAAACGTTATCTGAGGAAGGACCTGCTTTATATGCACTCACAAAAAAAACTGCTTTTTAACTGCGGCCATTTATTATGCGGTTACTGCGCCACACATTCTTACTATCATTACATGATGTAGTTTCAATAAATGTCCTATATGTACCACATAACACTTAAAGAACCAATAAAATTTAATTTTAAATAAACATTTCTCTAAAATATTTACTTCCATATCTTTAACTGAATAGTGTTTCCGTGGAATTAGGTACATTACCATTTCTGAATAATTACAATGATGCAACCCAATGGCGTATCCAATATTCTTTAAATGGAGACACTGTACTTTGTTTCTGCGCCACTGCAATTCCATATTTAAATAAGAGAATAATACTTGTCCTGAAAATTGTACCACGTTCTGCAGCCGGTTCAGAAAAACGAATACAAATCTAGGAAAAAGTCCCCGAAAAAAAAGAAAAATTTCCAGAAAAATCTGTGAAAAAACAACAGAAAAAAGTCTCCAGAAAAAAAGTAACTGAAACAAAGTCTTCGGAACAAAAACATCCTGAATATTGCAAAATTTGGACTATTTGAGGTCAATTACGCTCGTGATGTTTAAATTATAAAAATTATTTAAATATATATATATATATATATATATATATATATATATATATATATATATATATATATATATATATATATATAATAAGAAAATTTAGTGTAGCAGCCAATTGTCTAGTTTAAAATAAAGAAAAGATCCTTTGTTCAAAGGGAAGCTTTCAAAATTTATTACCTTTGTCAACCAATCTACAAAAGTTATGCGTTGATAATACATATAAATTAAGATAAGATAATAACTTACGATCGTGATACAGTTAAAAACATTGAAGCAGCATTGAAAGAAGATATTTCAATTTAAATTTCTTTATTTTAAACTAGCCACAACCTTGGCTGCTACACTAAATCTTTCTTATTGTTTTTAACTTAATCAGCCACGATTAACAACTTTGATTATATATATATATATATATATATATATATATATATATATTGTGCTGCACTAAGCGTTGAAAACATAAATATTATTTATTTTAAATACTCAATTTACTACATGGGGATAAGTTTCTTATTGTAATAATAAATTTATAAAAAATTATATAGTTGCACCTACTAACTCTGGGAATATTCATGTAAATGATCAAATTGTGTTTTATAGTAAACAGTTACAATGTGAAACCAGCTTTGTTGAGATCTGCACAAATACGCATGCGTTGTGTACTTAATACTGAAATAATGTAGCCTGTCAAAAATTTCTGCAATTGATCCAAATTATTGATCACAATTTTAATTTTGTTTGAGGTAAACTTATTAATTTTATAACAACACTGAATCATTTACTTTTCAGATATTGACACGTGTATTCGTACAAACATTTATACATTATCAAAAAAAAAATAAATACAGGACATCAAAAAATAATCAATGCAATAGGGTTATGATAGAAATACAACACATGTTTTACTGCAAATTCCAAATAATGTCATTCAAGTTGTCCACATTAAACATTGGACGTAGACTTCCTTCCATAAATCGGTGATACTGCTTTGCTGTCCCAAATATGCTGCTTAACATTCCATAATTTCATCCATTAAATAACTGTTGACTGTTCTTCATGTGGTAAATACGATGTACTACAATGCTCAAATACTTTTAGACAAGCACTTTATTTTATTTGTGTTTTTAAAATGTTGTATTATTTATTTAATAATTTCTCGGATTTAATTTTGTATTTTAATTTTATGTAAATTTTGTATTCAACTTGCACCTTTATTTTAGATTCCGTTATGAAGTGAAAATTTATTTTATGATCTAATCACTGTCAACAAAATAAACATCGAATCCAAAATAATTGAAGAATTTATTAACATACAAAAAAATTGCACATCACCCGATGTTTACACACGATCTTGAAAAACGAAACAATTACAATTTTATCGACAATTGTGATCGGTAACCTTATTTTTAACTTTAGTTATAGGTTAAAACAATTGTTTCTGATATCTCAACTCTACGTCGATCGCGTTTCAAATCCGATAATGTTTACGAGAATTGTTACTTACATGTTAACACAAATAACACTAACACTATGACTTGTTAGTCACAAAAATTAAAAAAAACAAGAGGGCAAGAGAGTGAGAAATCAGGAGCAATTCCTTTATACATTTCTCCCAGATACCAAATTTTCAATTTTTTTCTACATTACAGAAGATTCTAGCTTCTGATTGGTCTAAACAAAATTGTAAACTTAACTAAAACATAAATTATGCTACATCTTTTTCAAAATAATTTGGATTTAATTTTTAATTACAGATTTCGAATCAGGGGAAAATTCTGCATAAAAGATACGTCACAAACCCTATTTTGCTTCGATAATTTTCGTTCTGACAACTTATAATCTAAATTTACTAATACCAAAAATCTTACATCCTACAACTAAACTAATTACATATTCAAATTCCACATAAAAACTGTATCAATACATCTATTTCAACCCATTTTATTTAAATTTTACAAAATTTCTACCTCACATCTAAAATTTAGGTAGTTAACCTAACTTTTCTAATTTTATGTTTATATTACGTATTTATAGTTAAATTCCTTGTTGAAATGAGGGAAACCTATTATAAATGTTTTTATAATTTATTTTAAACTTATCTTACCTATAAAAACTATAATTTTGTGAAATTCTTACAAATAATACTTAACCTAACTTAATATAAATTTACTTTTAATTTGTGTAATAACTGTCTATAACACTTGAAATGTTCATAAAATGTGTTCTTATATCTGTCTCTAACACCAATACTGTTCACTTGTACTCATAGTTCTTAATTTTGTCATTTCACATTTTCATATTGTTTAACTATTTTGTCAATTTTTGTATAAAATTTGCAATTTTATATTAAATATCACACTGCACAATTGTTGTTCATGTTCTTAATTATGTTTTTAAGTCACTATCACTTCTTATGCACGTTTTATATACTTTGTCTTTGAATTACAAATATACTATGTTCGTACCATACCCTTTCTTTCCTATTTCAATAGTTTATGCATTGTACTGAATACTATACGTTCTACATATTATAATTATTATACTCCATGTGATCAATATCTGATGTGTTCAAAATACTAAAATTCATTGAATAAAATGCGAAATTACATAAATACGTTACACGAAACTAATCGTACCCATTAATATTAATCATGTTGACCTTTCTCACATGCTACTGGTATAGCTCAATGCTTTTATGAATAAAACAACCTGTGAAACCCCACAAAGCCTGTTTTGTCACATTAAAACCATAATTTTGCACTCATAACTATTTTCTCATTGAAAACGAACTGTATACTTCCTCAAATTTATCTAACTTGCCTACTATATATCAAACTCAATAAACTCTAGCCCTATATTATGCCTAAATCTAATCATCTCAATATATATATATATATATATATATATATATATATATATATATATATATATATATATATATATATATATATATATATATATATATATATATATATATATATATATATATATATATATATATATATATGTACAGAAAATTATTTCTTTTATATTTTCTTGTGAACTTTAACTTTTCTTCCAAGACAACAAATATTCATTGGGGTTCTTTTACTGGGACTTTTTCCGAGCTTTTATTCTGGGGACTTTTTCGACTTTTTCGG
>JARFJB010001773.1:977500-1105000 GCA_036346205.1 Vesta saturnalis
CAAGTACGCAATTTGTCTACATATGACTAATATTTATACTAGATCTGTTAACTAATATAATAATATTTGATAAAACTCGTAGAAAAATGGTGTGAACCAATTATGACTACTACTACTGCATGCAAGTGTTACTTATAGGTTTAATCAAGTCAATACATTATTGGATTTGTTTGGAACAAGGAATGTATAATTCTGTTCGTTTCATATAAAAGTATTATTTCTAGTTTATCTAAAATCGATTTAAAGTGACAGAACAAAAATATTCTTTTTCACATTACTTTGGCGAAACAAAGTTATAGCGTTATTACCAAAATGAGTAACTAATAAGTACTGTTCTGGCTATAGACTTGATTTTCTAATGCTTTAAAATAAGGTTTTAATAAAAATAATCTCTTCATATGCTCATCGTGATAATATTCAGTTGATTCCAAATCACCTCCAAATTCCTTAGGAAGGTACTCTTTTGGGACCCAATCAAAAATATTACAATCTCGGTGCATTATAATCTAAAAACAACATATTATTTTAATAGATTGTAATCCAGTCATACCTTTTCCATAAGATTGGATTTCAAAAACGGTTTTAATATACTCATCCCAGTATATGCAACGTAACCTACATTAACCACGTGAATGTTTTTTATTTGCATAGGTATACCTTGTTGGTGATATTCGGTAAAAGCTCTCAGAGAATTCAATTTGCATTTTGATAAGTGCATGATAGAGGACTAAAAATGTGAATTAATAGTATTTTAAGTTTTTTTTTCTTTTTACACACCCCTTTGAAGTCAGCTACTGCTATGATGTCCTTTGGTGGATTATCATAAAGGATTGAGTCTGTTACCATACCCCATAATTGAAAATGACTTATCATATCGTAATTTCTATAATTAGTGTCTTTTAAATTAACTATGATAATTGCTGAATCTTCGAATCTTTTGGCCATTACTGCAAAATTGCTAAAAAAATTTATGTCAATATATATTTTGTAGATAAATAAAACAATGAGAGTAGAAAGGGTCCAATAATCCGATGACCTCACAATTAAAAGGGGCGGGGATGGGAGTGGGGGAGTCACGTAACCCCCTTCCCCCACGTGGCCACGACAACTGCTAGCTGATTAGTCGTGTGCGCGCATATAACCCCAGGTCTAGCGTTCTGATTGGAGCGTCCAAGAGTAAGCCACGCCTCCTTTCAGGTGATTGGTCGTACGCACTTGTACGACCCCAGGTCACGCGTTTTGATTGGAGGACCTAAGGCCAGGCCATGTCCCCTAGGACTAATGAATGTTTCCTGTACTAGAGGTTGATCGTGGCTCCACCTCGCAGTTTTTTTTAAAGTAGGTATAGCCCTGTAAATGTTACGGCGGGAAAGCTCCAAAATTATAAATAGTGTTTTAATAAAGGTGGGTCGCGTTCTATCTCATAAGACAGCTATAGGACTCCAGTACTTGCTGTCAGGTCTTCTCCCTCTTGTCGGTCCCGCTTGTTTACTATAGCGATAAACTAAAAATTTGAGGTAGTATTCTAATAAGGGGGCTCGCATACTATCTCATAAGAGATCTTCGAAGTCTTCGACCGCTTGTCGGGTCCCTTGTTTATTATGGCGGGAATACTTGAGATCTGAAATGGTATTCTAATAAGGGGGCCCGCATACTATCTCTTAAGACTACTATAGGCCTCCGGAACTTATTCGCAGGACTTCACCTCTTGCCGGGCCCCTGGTCGTTTATAACGCCATCTACCAGTGTATTTTTTAAAACTAATGAATGTTTTCTCTAATAGAGGTGAATAATGGCGCCACCTAGTAGTAGTGTATCTTAAAAGTAGATTTATCTGTTAATGCGGGGAATCTGAAATAGTATGATGCCTGCATACTATGTCATTAGACACCGTTAGGACTCCTAAACTTGTCACAAAGTCTTAACCCCACTGCAGTGCCCCCCCTTGTTTATTTGTATGTATTTTCTGAAAAGCTAATTGTAAATGGGATCTGACCTTACTTCCACCTAGCGGTATAGTTCCAACATCATCAACACTGCTAACTAACCTTTGGGCGCCGCTGAAGTGGAGCTAAGACTCTGTGACAACTTTAAGGGTTTATACTACTAGATGGAGTTACCGTTATGACTCTTAAGCATGTCACAGGTTCTTAACCCGAGTGCAGCGGTTCCCTTGTATGTTTGTAACGCCATCTAGTTGAGTGTATTTTGTAAAAAGCTAATTTCGGATTAGCAAATAGTTTTTCAAAAAGTGACATTGTTTTACCGATGTACGAATTTGTTTTTAACGATGTGAAGGATTACAGTGTGCGTGAAAGTCGATTTTTAACGTTCGTGTGAAAACCCTAGCCAGTAATCAACTGCTTTATATCTGTTGTAAACTTTCACTCGATCAATAAATCAACAATTAGCGAAAATTGAATTATATGTTTAGTAAAGTTCAAACTGCTAACTTATTAACTCGTTAGTGGATAAACCTTGTGTTGCTTTACATATAATAAACTATTAAAACCTTTTGCCCTTTTCATTTCTGTTGCTTTAACAACGAAGGAAAACTAGAAATGGCTGTAGACACAACTGCAAGAAGGTACACAAACAAACAAACAGGACTCTGAAATGGGGTGAGGCTGAAGACCTAGTTACGATACTCTTGTGTAGTTCGGAATGCTGTTTCAAATTTTAAGTTTTACCGTCTTCCGATACTTTTTAAAAAACCATGACCAGACTTTATTTCAGAAATCTGCGATTAGCTTTCTACAAAACACACAACTAGGTGGCGCCACTCTTCCACATTCCATTACTTTCAAAGTAGATGGAAGCACGATCAGACCCTATTACAGAAACCTACAATTAGCTTTTTACAAGATAAACAACTATAGCGCCACAAACACAAAGGGGGTCACTGCAGCGAGGCTAAGGCTGTGTGACAAGTTTAATAGTCCAAGGGGGCGAAGATCCAACAAAGGACGAAGACTCGAGAGCAAGTTCCGGAGTACCATAGCTGTCTTATGAGATAGCACGCGGGCTCGTTTATTAGAACACTATTCCAAATTTCGAGTTTTCCCGCCATAATAATTACAGGGACCTACATTTACTTTTAAAAATATATCACTAGGTGGAGTCGCGATCAACCTCTATTACAGAAAACATTCATTAGTCCTAGAAATACACCACTAGATGACGACACAAGTTAATAAACAAAACCACCCCAATCAGTCTACTGAGCCTTAGGCCTCCAATCAATGGTCACCAAAACAAAAATGGCCTCCAAAATAAAATAGCCGCTAAAACAACAATGGCAGCCACTAATCAGAAACCAGGAGGCGTGGCCCTCCAATCAGAAGTCTCAGTGTGCATCTGTATGTGCGCGCACGCATGGTAACGTGACCAGCCACGTGTCCTCCCGCTCCGATCATCCTCCCTTTTAATTGTGACGTCATCCGATTAAAAGTCGTTCTACTAATAAGCTTTATGGTTTTTTTAAATGGAGTATTTTTCTATTTATACGTTTTGATAGGAAATACAGTTATCGTTGTCATTAAATGCTAATATCTGTAAGAATTGCTTGAGGTGTTAGAAACAAATTTATGAAACATGAAAAAGATGAAAACGCAAACATAAGCCTGCTATTAATATAACAGTTTGACAATCATATAAAGCTTACTATGGAATCTTATTTTAGTAAAGAATAACTAGATACTTAATAAACTAAATGTTATTCAACTTCCTTGAAGATAAAAAATCAGAAGTATGTTCCAATATCTCAAGCAATTCTTACATTTACTGAGGACGATAACTGTGATTATTAACGAAATACATAAACGTATAGAATATATAAATAGAAAAATACACCATCAAAAGCACAAAAGCTAAGTGTTTTAATTATGTATAATTTTGGTGAAAGTTTACATTTTCATATTTCAGTACTTTGTAGGGAGGAAACATGATTTTATTAGACAATTTCAAAAATTAGAAAAGCACAAAGCACAATTACTATCTTTACTTACTTGTTTACTACGATGCCGAGACCAAAAAATTATCAGAAAAATTTCTCTATATTAAAAAAAATTTTAACAACAAACAAACTAGTCATATTTATAGAAGAAGTGAAAACGCTCTTCTACGTAATAAAATACATGTTACTGGGTCATTGGATAAAACGGATAAAAATCTTTTACATTTACATTTAAAAGTTTCAACAACATAACAGGTTTCTAGACGATGCTATCGAAGCGCTTTCTACCTAGATTAAAGCCCTTTGAGAATACTATTAAATATTTATCTTTTGATGGGGCGTATGAAGTTAGATATAGATATAAAACTATTAACAAGTTGCGTATGTAACGTGCCAATTATTGGACATCGTTACCTTAATGCAAGTGTTGAATTTGGGGTATATTTAGGCATCATTTTTCTTTCAATAATTAAAGTTTAGTGGTCTTTGATATTTTCTCCTTAATGTATATAATCACCAATCACCGTGTATATACTTTTATCACCTATCATGGGTATTTAGCCACATCAATTTTGTTTTATGCGCAAGGCGAGCCTGAGTTTATTTCCGTTCCGCTTACCTTGCAACGTGCATGTATGGACTTCTCTTATTATACGTATACTTAATAGGAAAAACCTCCCTTGAGTTAAGAAGCTCCCTCCCCTTGCATTAAGAAAACTTTGTATTGTTTGTAAATGAAGAGATGTGGCTTTATTTCATTGAAGGAAGCGTGATCTAATCTAGTTATACCTTATCAATATTTGTCACCGATATTACGCCAGACGAAGGACACAGTTTCTGTCTGAAAGATTGCAAAATAAATAAATCAATAATTTCACACCATTTTCCCCAAAGATAGTGTTATGTAGGTAACGTTTACTAAAATTAGATTCTGTTTTAAACTGTTACCTTAATAGCAGGCAGTAGAAGTCGGGCACCTCAACTTTCACTTTTTGACGTCATTTGACCTTGGGATTCCCCACGCACGCCCACGTGTGAGACCGTATTTTCCACCCTTATTTTTTATGGTTTCTTTTCGGAGCCCCTTTTCAACCCCTAATTATTTTTGTTTCTACTCTCTCACATGTAGGACGCGTTTTTTCACGCTTATTTTTTATGGTTTCTTTTCGGAGACCTTTTTCAACTCCTAATTATTCTTATTTTTACTCGCGCACGTATAGGACGCGTTTTTTCACCCTTATTTTTTATGGTTTCTTTTCGGAGGCCTTTTTCAACTCCTAATTATTTTTGTTTTTACTCGCTCACGTATAGGACATGTTTTTTCACCTCTATTTTTATGGACGCCCCCGTGTAGGACGCGTTTTTTTCCTACCCCTATGGTTTCTTTTCGAGGGTCAACCCTTGATGGAATTTTCAACCCTAGAGTCTTTTTGACAGCAATTTTTGTACTTGCTCACGTGAGGGGCACATCCAGTCTTGGGTTTGGTCTTGGACTTGGGGTTGGTCTTGGACCTGGAGTTGGTCGTAGCGTTATTTTTGATAGACAGCTTTAACCCTAATTAAGGTCCTTTTGGTTGTATTAAGAACAGTACCCCTGGAGGTTAGGCAAACGCATACGCATACAATGTTGGAAGTTGCAAAATTACCCTAATAAGATATTTTTATTAAAATTATCGATTCTACTGTTTTAAAATGGTCATATTCTATTGGGTACGTTCGGATGCTCTTTTACCTACACGAGAAATTTATTTATACGTTGTATTTCTAATAAGGAGGTTCTTGTAAGACACGTGTAGAGCTTCGCAACTTGAATCAGATCAATCTCAATCAATCAACCGAAATTATGTCTTACAGTTTGCGGAAATCAGATTACAGTTCAAAACTGAATACATTACTAAGGTCTACATTAAATATGACGTGAAATAAATAATTTCTACCCTAATGCAATGCAATGATGCTTTATGTATAGGCAGATTCTCTCTTTCTAAACAGGCACCATCTATACATTCGGAAAATTATGTCTGATTGATTTGCATGTTCAATTACATACACACAAAATTGTTTCCTAGTAACGTGTTCATTAACAGTTATAAAAACCCCATTAAAAAGACTGGAAAGTAATAATTACTTATATATAACATAGAGTTAAATTAAATTAACATGTTTTTAAGAATATCAAACTGATATAATGGAAATAAAAGGCACAAGGTTTTAATGGTTTTATTATTATACGCGAGTTAACAATAACTACAAGTTTAAAATCCACGAATAGTAGCAACTATTTGTAGAGCTGATCTTATGACTCATCCTATAAGAGTAATAATACATTTTAAAAATCTTTATCGACATTTTGTTAGCAATATCAGGTAAAAACAATATACATATATATATATATATATATATATATATATATATATATATATATATATATATATATATATATATATATATAAATAATACGCTTACCTTTAGAAGTGTTTTTTCCTTCAGTTGTTCTACATAATGATAATCATAAGTTGAACTGAAAATATTTTTATACAATGTGTCCACATGTAGTCTCACTAAACACGCTTTGTGAATGGTTGGATATAAACTGGCTATTACATTCCGATCATTAACTAATTTAGAAAGTAATACACTAAACCTGATTATTGCTCGCATTTAGCAATTATGTTGCACTTATAAAATTTACCTTCAAAACACTTACAAATATTTAAAAAATTTTGCTAACACACACACACACACACACACACGCACACACACACACACACACTCACACACACACACACACACACACACACACACACACACCAATACACACACACACACACACACACATGTACTTCACCTTATATGGATTGTTATCAGTTAAGATTAATAGCAATGTTAACTAAACGCTTTAAAATTTCTAATCTGAAATAAGAGTGACGTAATCTAATTTTATTTGAAATTTCATAGAGAGCATCACCAACATCGAGATTTTGAGATACAATCACCTCACCTTGAACGATTATATTGTAACAACCTATAAAGCAGCTAATAACCCCTGTCAGTTTTTTATCAGACACTATTATTACATTACGTTTTCGTGTTTGCGTGTTTTTTGTGTTGGTGTGTTTTCGTATTTTGTGTGTTTTTGTGTGCATGTCTTTGCGCGCGTGCGCTCGCGTTTGCGTGCGTGCGCGCGCGCGTGTTTTCGTTTGCTCCTCGTGCTAAAGCAATGATAGTCGATTGTATGTAGTTGTAGGCAATACTGTGTTGACTGAAAAGCCATAATTGGAAACGCTGCTTGCTATCCCCTGGCCGTGGAGTTATGTTTAATTACCTTTTTGACAGATGCATTTATGATAAGGTCAGGCTTGCATGTAAAATAATATAGAGGTGAAACTAGCTAGCTAACGTGTTTTGCTGCTACACGCATCACAGTATTGAAGATTCTGTTTATGTGTTAGAAGACGTACTACAGTCTCGAAACAGAATGCAGATAAAATTGAAGGAAATGAATACGGTACAACTTCTGCGAACGAACTGAAAGATTTGAAGAGTATGCAGCATTTCCAGAGCCGTGCTGAAACTAGTTAATTTCGGGATAACCTCATGTCCATGTAATAATAGTGTTTGATAAAAAACTGTCAGTGGTTATTAGCTGCTTTGTAGGTTGTTACAATATAGTCGTTCAAGGTGAAGACGATGGGGTGATTGTATCACAAAATCTCGATGATGGCGATGCTCACTACGAAATTTCAAATAAAATTAGATTACGTCACTCTTATTTCGATTAGAAATTTTTAAGCGTTTAGTTAACATTGCTATTAATCTCAACTGATCCATATAACGTGAAGTACATTGTGTGTGTGTGTGTGTGTGTGTGTGTGTGTGTGTGTATATATATGTGTGTGTGTGTGTGTGTGTGTGTGTGTGTGTGTGTTACCAACATTTTTTAAATATTTGTAAGTATTTTGAATGTAAATTTTATTAAGTACAACATAATTGCTAAATGCGAGTAGCAGTAATCAGGTTTTGTGGATTACTTTCTAAATTATCTAATGATCGGAATGTAATAGCCATTATCCAACCATTCACAAAGCGTGTTTAGTGAGGCTACATGTGGACACGTATAAAAAATATTTTCAGTTCAACATATGATTATCATTATTAGAACAGCTGAAGGAAAAAAACACTTCTAAAGGTAAGCGTATTATTTTTAATATACATATATACATTTTTTTACCTGATATTGCTAACAAAAATGTCGATAAAGATTTTTAAAATGTATTATTACTCTTATAGGATGACATCATAAGGTCAGCTCTACAAATAGTTGGTACGTATTCGTGGATTTGAAACTTGTACTTATTGTTAATTCGCGTATAATAATAAAATCATTAAAACCTTTTGCCTCTTATTTCCATCATATCAGTTTGATATTTTTTAAAACGTGTTAATTTAACTTAACTCTATGTTATATATATATATATATATAAGTAATTATTACTTTCCAGTCTTTTTAATGGGGTTTTTATAATTGTTAATGAACAGGTTACTATTAAACAATTTTGTGTGTATGTAATTGAACATGCAAATAAATCAGACATAATTTTCCGAATGTATGGGTGGTGCCTGTTTAGAAAGAGAGAATCTGCCTATATAAAAAGTAGCATTGCATTAGGGTAGAAATTATTTATTATTTCACGTCATATTTAATTTAGACTTTAATAATGAATTCACGTTTGAACTGTAATCTGATTTCCGCAAACTGACACAATTTCGGTTGATTGATTGAGATTGATCTGGTTGATTTGATCGAGCATGATTTGTTTGAGATTGACTGATTAATTAATTGATTTGTCTGTGTGTGTGTGTGTGTGAGTGCGTGCGTGCGTGCGTGCGTGCGTGCGTGCGTGCGTGTGTTGTGTGTGTGTGTTGTGTGTTGTGTGTTGTGTGTTGTGTGTTGTGTGTTGTGTGTGTGTGTGTGTGTGTGTGTGTGTGTGTGTGTGTGTGTGTGTGTGTGTGTGTGTGTGTGTGTGTTGTGTGTGTGTGTGCGTGCGTGCGTGCGTGCGTGTGCTCGTGCGTGCGTGTGTGCGTGCTTGCGTGCTTGCGTGCGTGCGTGCATGCGTGCGTGCGTGCGTGTGTTCGTGCGTGTGTGCGTTCGTGCGTGCGTGTGTTCGTGCGTGCGTGCGTGCGTGCTTGCGTGCTTGCGTGCGCGCGTGCGAACAAGTTGCGAAGCCCTACACGTGTCTTACAAGAACCTCCTTATTAGAAATACAACGCATAAATAAATTTCTTGTGTAGGTAAAAGATCACCCGAACGTACCCAATAGAATATGACCATTTTAAAACAATAGAATCGATAATTTTAATAATAATATCTTATTAGGGTAATTATGTAATTTCCAACATTGTATGCGTATGCGTTTGCCTAACCTCCAGGGGTACTGCTCTTAATACAACCAAAAGGACCTCAATTAGGGTTAAAGCTGTCCATCAAAAATAACGCTAAGTCCAACTACAGGTCCAAGACCGACCCCAAGTCCAAGACCAAATCCACGACCTGGATGTGCCCCTCACGTGAGCAAGTACAAAAATTGCTGTCAAAAAGACTCTAATTAAGGTTGAAAATTCCATCAAGGGTTGATCCTCGAAAAGAAACCGTAGGAGTAGAAAAAAACGGGTTCTACACGTGGGCGGCCATAAAAATAGGGGTGAAAAAACATGTCCTACACGTGAGCGACTAAAAACAAGAATAATTAGGAGTTAAAAAAGGTCTCCGAAAAGAAACCCAAGGGAAAATGACGTCAAAAAGTGAAAGTTGAGGTGCCCGACTTCTACTGCAGGTAATGTTTGAATTTTGAGCTTTTTCATATTTAATTTGTTATAATACAAAAGCTAAGTATTTTAATTATGTATAATAATGGTGAAAGTTTTCATATATTTTTTACTGCACATTTAGCATGCAATTGCAGACGTTAAAAATATAATTAATAGTGCAGATTTTGTGTATTCTTTTTCTATTTTCATAAAGATCTCTGACAAGGCAGTTAAATAACTACGCACAAATATTAGTTATCAGGACTAAGGAAAAATGGACCCCAAAATACTTACATTACTTTTGCACAATTAACCAAATTCTCATTTTCCACATCTCTATCACAGAACAAACTGGGTGCTCCTATTTGAACATCAAAATAGGATTCAATGGTCTTCTTTACTAAGTTTTGATCATTATTACACGAAATGAGGAATATTGCAATTTGCTCTTCTACCAGTATCGGATTAGGATGTGGTTCTTCGCCATTTTTTAATTTCTAAGATATCTTCTTTTACTACACATTTTTCCCTTATCAGTCTATCTACATTAAAACCAAACTATAGAGTAGACATTTTCTTTTCTTACAAGAAACAGAGTAATGGTAGATAATGAATATGGTAACCTTAATTGATTTTATAATACTTATTTAAATAATTCTCATAATTATAATTTATAATAAATAATAAATTCTATATACAGTAATGACTAAATTAAAATATTTCGTGCGGGACACCACACAACCTTCCAACCTACAAAATGGAAACTAAAAGAAATGAAATAATTTTAATAACATTTTTCTTAGGATAATTATGCAACCTCTTTTATAAGTTAATTACGAAAATAGGCAAAATTGCAAAACAAAACAGTTGGCAACAATAAAGCAATTATTCTGTATTGTCAATCCTGTCTGTCTCTTATTACGACATAAAATGACGCTGCTTCACCTTGTAAAAGCGACTGACGTTTTCGTGACTTCATTAGAAATTTATAAATTCTAATTTTTCAAATTTCACAAAATTGTTTACAACTTCAACAATTTTAATAAATAATACTGCTACTGACGATGATAACTGTAAGATTTATCGAAACGTTTAGATTGTATAACTTATACTACAAATATACTTTAAAAAACCCAAAAAGATAAGTATTTTAATATGTGTGAATATGGCGAAAGTTTACATTTTCATAAAATTATAAATTATTGATTTAATTGTTACGAATTGTTTGTTATTAAAAATCTCACGCGAGTGAATACAAAACTAATTAGTAAACTTCTGAAAAGGATTTTCCGAAAAAGCGTAATTTATTTATTAACAATGAAATAGTTTTTTTTTCAACCTGCAAGATTATCAAAAAAAGTGCAAAAAGTTTCAATTAATTCTTAGGATAATGGGAAAAGGTTGTCGAAGATTTTACAAAAGCATAAAATCTATTTTATGATTTCTGCAAACGAATGTGTTAAGAAATCCCGTTACCTGCATTCTTCCCACCCAGTAAGTATATGTAAGGTGCCGGATCGCATATAACGTTTTTCTATAAACTGGTGCTTAAGCATAACTTTATGTATACGGGTGCCACTTCGACGATTAGTTTCACGGTGCCAAAGAACCGATTTATATATATATATATATATATATATATATATATATATATATATATATATATATATATATATATGTGTCCAGAAACTCTACGGACAAACTTTGCGTAGTGATTCTAGACCCAAAAATAAGAAAAAAAGTTCATATAAACCCAGGTCCGGAAATGCTTCGTTTAGGACCTACAGGGTGTGAAAAAATTTTATTTTCCTCGGTTTTATGTTAATTTGAAATTTGGGACGCTATATCAACAAGAGTAACAACAAATGTCATAAATACATTTGTGTATCTAAGCAACAGCTTGTCATTTTGTTTTAGTCAAAGCCTGCTAAAATGGCAAGAGATTCAATAGCTGGTTAAATAAATTAAACTGTTAATCAACCAATATCTCGAAAACGGTTGATCTGAGAGGCATCGACCTTTTTTGCTTAGAACTGAAAAGGGAACAAACTAATTCAAACGGAACACAGTTTCTCGACCACAAAAACCCCCGTGCTCCAAATTTCAGGACCATATTCAAATTTGTGCACAAAATATCGCCATAAAACCGAGGAAAATAAAATCTTTCACACCCTGTAGGTCCTAAACGAAACGTTTCCGGACCTGGGTTTATATGAACTTTTTTTCTTATTTTTGGGTCTAGAATCACTACGCAAAGTTTGTCCGTAGAGTTTCTGGACACCCCGTATATACAGGGTGTCAGTTTTTTGTAGACAAACTTTAACAGGAGATAGAACGCATGTTTCTAAAAAGAAAAGTTCCTATAAACATATGTCGTAGAAGGCTTCGTTTCCGAGATATAGGGTGTTGAATATAATTTTTTTTTCTCAAATTTTCATTTTAACTCATAAACGAATGCTTAGATTTTTTTCATGTTGGGGGAATAATGTCTATTAATTAAGGGGCATAAAACAAGCGATAAGAATGTTCACAAACTTGCACAGTGGCGGAGTGGAGGGGGTGCTCAACCCCTTTCATAAACAGAACTTAGTTAACTTAAGACGTTCTATTGTACGTCGCTGTGAAATATGTATTGAAAAAAACGGTTTACATTTTGAACAAAGTGTCTAATTTTATTATACTAGTGTTATTGTTATTTATTTATAAATCGTTATTGCTAAGAATTCTTATTAATTTTACAATTATTAATTAAGTATTGTTACAATAATAAATAAGGATTGTTAAAATTAGTGTACTAAACAGATTTCAATTTACAAAATTCTTGTATTTGAGTATGGCTTGATACAGTGGCGGCTCCTTAATGAGAGCAAGTGAGCAACGGTCTATAACTTATTAGAATGTCACTTAAAAACTACATACATGTTTATGGCGAAATTGATACATACATAATTATACAGAAAGTATTGACCGCATAACAATAATAATTATGCATTTCTTTTTATACGAGGATAATAACAATGGATACTAAAAAACCGATAACCTACCTATTTATAAATGAAAATGTATTTGAAATTTTAAAGAAACGATCGTTAGGTACTAAAATGGTTCTAAATGTTTTATTATATCTTTTTATTAAAACTTTATATTCAATTATTCACATAAAGCACATTACTTAACTTAGTACCACATCAAACACTAAAATCAAAATAACTCGAAACGCACAGGAATTTCGAAACAGAAGAAGGTACATTATTTTTGTTAAACTGTATGTAGATAATGAAAATAACAGTTTTTTAAAAATAGTTATTGGCGTAGAAGTTCTGTTTATGAAAGGGCTGAGCACCCTCCACTCCGCCACTGTGCAAGTTTGTGAACATTCTTATCGCTTGTTTTATGCCCCTTAATTAATAGACATTATTCGCCCAACATAAAAAAAATCTAAGCATTCGTTTATGAGTTATAATGAAAATTTGAGAAAAAAAAATTATATTCAACACCCTGTATCTCGGAAACGAAGCCTTCTACGACATATGTTTATAGGAACTTTTCTTTTTAGAAACATGTGTTCTATCTGTTATATATATATATATATATATATATATATATATATATATATAATAATAATAATAGAATATTGTTAGAGTTGTGAGGCCTGGACCCTTACAGAACCATTAACTGTGCCAGTATTTAATGCACATAATAATTGCACAAGTTAAAAATATGGCTAATCGTGACGGTTTTATGTGTATTAAAGCATGTAACACTGGTTACGAGAACTATAGAGCAATGAACGGTTATTTTAAGACAAGAGACAAAAATGGGAGAGCTGAAGGTTATAAACGATTAAGCTATTTTCAAACGAACATAATGTTGTAGGGGTTTACATCTATTATATCACTAGCTAATTAAAACACCCTAAAACCTATTGTTATGTTAGGTACTGATTCTTCTATGAAATGACCACTTCTTTATTTTTACCATGACCCTCGTCGTAAATTACACTGTCTATGTAGGGTAAGGTTAGGTTAACTGAGCCACTTTCTATTTTTTAATTTTTTGTTTATTTTTTCAAGAAAGGCGAACTTTCAATGTATTATATATTCAGCTATAATATATATATATATATATATATATATATATATATATATATATATATATATATATATATATAACAAAAGCACCTAGTGCAAAGTGGTCTACTTAACCCCTGTTGGAGGTTAACTGAACCATTATTTTTAAATGGGTTTATATTAAAAAATAAAACAAATATTTCACAAACCAATAAGAGCAGGCTATGGAATATTGTATGCAGATATTCAAACAACAAATTAAAGAATCGCAATTGCGATCAGATCAACATACTAATACATAGTAAAATCACTCAAGTCACAATTAAAAGACTGCACACTTGCATAGCAAGCTGAGGTTGAATTAACGGGATTAAGTAACTTTAATATAATGTCAGTACCTAGCACAAACCTTTTTTCATCTATTGGCATGCATTTCATTGTTCCACTCAAACATGACACCGTACTTCATCTTTTAGCGCTTGTGAAACCTTACTTACATAATGCCTGAAAACTATCGAGTCTTCACCAAAGAAACCCTCTCGAGAATAACCTGTGGCATCTTCATCTGAGGAAGAGTCTTAGTAGATGACAGATCTTTCAGACTCTTCGAGTTCATTTAAGTCAAATAATTTCCTCTTAGTCTTTTTACCTTTTTCGTTGGAATTTTTTCCTGCATAATTTTTTTTCTTTTTCCTTTCTTCTGTCAACCTAGCTTCTTATTCTCGACAGTTGCTACGCTCCGTTTTAACTATTAAACGCCATCGTACATATTTTTGAATTTGTTCCTACCTTTCAGTATATTTGTTTCACAATTTTGCATTACCATTTATATTTCGAAGCTTTTAAAAAACGTTAAGCTGTTTCTCCAACAGGATTTGTGAAATGGGAAGGTTGAGTTGGAGATGCGTGTTTTATGCTGTCTAACTCGGATTTATTTCCGTTTCGTTTTTTTTTATGATTGTGGACCTGAACAGGTTAAATTTGGCTTATCGTGCTAAAGCACTCAGGAACACTTAGGAGGATGGATAGAGGGATAATGAATTGCCAACAGATGCTTATGAACAGCTACCTTAAATTTTCTCATATCATAAGTGAGAGGAAAGCAGGAACTAGGGAGATCGTTCCAGAGTTTAGAAGCCTTGTAGAAAAATGTGGATTGCGTTCGTTTGGTACGACAAGTAGAGATTTGTACTGCATACTGATGATGTGAATGAGCGAATCGAGTGTTTCTTGCAAAGATAGCCCGAGATGGTATCAAAGAATATAATTCAGCAGCACAATAGCCGTTGTAATAACGATAATACAAAGGAAGAACTGAAACTATCCTTCTATGCTCAAGGGACTGTATGTGAGAAGTTAAGGACGGGTCATTTATAAGCCTAATCGCTCTCTTTTGAATACGATCAACGATATCCAGAACGTATTGGGGAGCACTAACCCAGAGGTGAGAATTATATTCCAGATGAGGCCGAATTTAGGCCTTATACAGCAGAAGGAATTGTCGAGAGGTAAAGTACTGCTTAGATCTGTACAAAAAGCCTATTTTACGAGCAGCTGTTGTGGTAGCTGACAGAAGATGGTCAACCCATGAGAGATTTGAAGATACAGTCATGCCCAACAGAGTAATAGAGTCTGAAAACTTAGGAACTGAACCATTCGTACTTACAACAGGAAATAATCGATGTTTTTTGGCGGACACAAGGCAACACTGAGTTTTGTTAGCATTAAATTTAACTAGATGATTGTTTCCCCATTCGAGAATACGTTGAATATCTTTGTTTATTGATTTGACATAGAAGGTGGATTATCACTATGAATAGACTGAGATGAACTACAGTGAAGAGTGCTATCGTCAGAAAAGCATTAGATGGGGTTAGTTGTTGAAGAAATAAGGTCATTTATGTACAGCAGAAAAAGTGTAGGCGCTATAACGGATCCCTGTGATACACCCGCGTTAATGCTAACTTCTTTTGAAAAAAAGCCATCAACCTCGACACGTATTCGTCTTTTATCATCGAAACTAGAAACCCAGTTGATGAGCGTATCATTTAACCCAAACGAGGTGAGTTTGGCAAGTAAACACTTATGCCAAACTTGGTCAAATGCTTTTGAGGTATCTAAAGCGACTACAACTGTTTCACCGGACTGCTCTACTGTATTGTTCCAGACTTTTGTCACATATGAAAGAAGATCACCTGTTGAACGACTTTTCCTAAACAGACCCAGGCAATAGGTGGTATACCGTCTGGGCAAGTCGCCTTATTGAGATCAAGCCTACTGATGATCGATTCCAAGAGCTTGTACCGAAAATGGATTGGTGTTATGGCGTATGAAGAAGAGTTGACTAGGGGCACACCTTTTCCAAAATCATTGAGACACGAGTTTGATGCAAACAAATCTACAAAAGCATTGGCTTTGTCTACAGAATCAGCAACTACCGATACATCATTAGATGTCAGGGGGGGAAATGAAGATGTTCCAAAGTTTATACTAATGGCTTTAGCAAAAAACCAAAATTTACGACTGCTTAAAGGAGATGTAGCTAGTTTATTGCATTTTCGTTGTTCTAACAACTTTTTAGTTTAAGTGATGTCACTTTTGCAGATATTTCTAACACCAACGTATTCTACATGACTGTCGACCGATTTATTAGATTTCCATTTAATGTAATATTTATTTTTTAAAGATATTGCATTAACACAAGTCTTATTGAACCAGAGTTGGGAACGTGAATGACCTATACGGCACTGTTTTTTTGGGA
The DNA here is from genome assembly GCA_036346205.1 of Vesta saturnalis. Classification (NCBI taxonomy): domain Eukaryota; kingdom Metazoa; phylum Arthropoda; class Insecta; order Coleoptera; family Lampyridae; genus Vesta; species Vesta saturnalis. Next base: position 994,095 of record JARFJB010001773.1, read on the forward strand.
ATGTATAACTCAATTCTTATGGGGATGACTTCAGATACTGAAAGAGCGATGTCCGAAGAAGAGGACAACTTAAAACAATATTCACGCCATGGCAAGGTTGCAAAGAAATCCCGTAAATTACTCCATCGAGCTGACTTAAAACACTACAAGGTTCTATCGGTTTTGCGAACAACAGTGGAATTATGTACAGTAGAAATGATTTCTATCAGACAATGGTCGGAAAGACCTAAAGGCGAAAGAACGGAAGTTTTATAAACAAGAGGGTTTGATGTAAGAAAAAGATCTAGAAGATGTGAGTATGGTTAGGGTTATCAGGGATTCAGAAATCGTTTGTGTGAGATCACATGAAATAGCGAATGTTTCTGCACTATGACCAGCAGGATTTGTAGTAGATGTAAACTGAAGCCAATTAGAGTTATGAACATTGAAATCGCCTACAATTGAGATATCGCAAGATTGAAACTGAGACAGGAGATAGTCCACTTTCATACTAAGGTAATCGAAGAAGTCTTGAAAGTTACTGTCATTAGGAGACCTATAAACGCAACAGTAGAATTTCGCAAAATTAGGACCAGAATGTTTAAACCAAATCACGTAAAAAAATTTATTTTCTAAGGAAGAAACCCTCTTGCAAGCAATTCTGTCCTTGATGTAGGCACACACGCCTCCTTTATATCGAAAGTTAGAGTAAAGGTGGTATTGAGGAAATTGCAAGTCGGGTAACTCGGAGCTTTCAGAGGAGACTTGTGTTTCAGATAGAAACAAAATATCAGGTTGTAATTGTTCAAGGTTTTGGTGAATAGCATTAAGATTAGACCTGATACCCTGGATGTTGCAGTAGTGAATCAGAAAGTTTTTACTTTCGATGACCGAAGTCGCTTGTGCCCTGCCCTTCTGGACATCCGAATGGGGCAGGATTTTACGTCCGTCATTTATTACCCTAGAAACCACAGTCATCTTATTTTTTAATCTGGGACTTTTGATCCGATAGGTAGACAGTGGAAGGGTGGTGGTACCTCTCCGGCTGTCATGGAGTATACATGCCTACCACCTTTATAAGTTTGAGGTAAATGATGGTTCTCGTGAATGAAAGCAGAAAACTTAAACAACTAATACTTCTACATTCTCTTATGCGAATACTAATAAGCCATTTTATACTTTGTCCTTTCTCTACAACCTGTTTACTTCAGGATAAGCTTTGGAAAACAACCGGTGTTAATTTAATTACATCAATAATTTATTTCGGACCATCTTGAGGGCACATACTAACCACATGTTTAATCACCTGATGCTCGACTGTCTATTTTCTTTTTTGGTGCTGCAATAATAGATTAATCTGTTACCTGTTTGATACTGCAGCGAAGCCAATATCCTTCGCTACATATACCTCGTACCTGCGGAAGCTATTTTAAGCTAAGTGTTAAAATTTCATTATTTTAAACGACTGAATGATTTTGTTTCACATGACGTAACTGCGTTATATTCACAATTTCATTGTATATTTATTTATAGATTTTTTATTATAAAATAAAAACAAAAAGGAGTCGTTATAGCCTTTTGTAAGGTAACAGAGTGATCGCTGTCTTGCCAATATAAAATATGTTTGGTTAACTCAAATTAGGACATGTTTACTGACAATCAATCAGCGCAGCTATATTTTAAATATTGTGTATAGTTCATATCGGTAAGATGTGTGGCCTACCATTACTAGCTACGTCAGGTATTTTACTGACCTTTACAATTGGGTGTTTTGGCAATTTACCTATTATTTTGTAGAAATATATATTTCCGATACCGTTCAAGGTATAAAAGAATTGGAAATAGATATGCGTAGTTAAACAAAGGTTCTTTAAAGAGATTTCTTTACGTAATAAATTATGGTATAAATTTGCCTAAATTTAAGGGATCAAACTTAAGCTATTATTCGAAATTGATTTATTGAAAATTCTCTCCAAGCATTGTTTTTGTTTTTTTATGTTTTCTAGGCAACCAGTAAAAATACGACATATTGCGCAACATTGGTTTACATTTCCGCATTCCTTATGATAACAGAGGTTCTCAAGAAGTTGTACAAAATTTTGTAACAGGTATTTGTGCCCTATGACTTATTAGGATAAGGCTATTAACACTATTTTTAAGAATTATTTTATATAATCCCAAATTTAAGTGCTTAATAAACATAATTTGTATATCTTTTAGTTTGACATTTTGATGCATGCTTTATAGTAGCCTCGGTTTAGTTATTCCGAGTGCAATAAAAAAAAATAACTTGACGTCCGAGATAATTTTTGTTATTGTTACCTAGAAGTTACTATATTGATGTTAGGTGAAAATAACCAAGCAGAAATTTGTGGTGATTAAGCAAATCATAAAGCATGAACCAGCCCTGATTTAATCTACGTTCTGAGTCAACGGCATTATCTTTTATTGAGTGGTTGGAGTCTCTAGTTATTTTAACGATTTGCATTGAGAACGTTTTAAAACATTGACTTACACCATTTTATACATATTAAACATATTTTTATACATGTAATACCTGGCACCATTATACAAAATTATATATTTTAGTTACAAACCTGGGATTTTGGAAATAAAAATTTGTTCATTTGCGCTAATGAAATGAAATGAAAACATTCCACGTATTGCTGGTGTAACATACACATATTCTTACTTTATTTGAAAGGGAGCGAAATTTACTTTAAAATGATATGAAATAGTCCATAGTTATCTAGAACGATAAACGAGATATCTATTTTTGACTTTCAACCTATACACATATGTAGGTATCGAAGGTTATGCAATCGACTTTTTTTCACTATCGTTAAATCGACTTATTTCCTCATTTTACAACTTTTGGTCAATTTTCGTCAAGATCGGCCATGACGTCTGGATGTCTCGAAGAGGGGGGGGGGGGTTATTAGGGTCAGTTTTTGGTTTTTATTAAATATTTCGAAAATAGCTGAATATTTCAAAGATATATTAATACCCCATATATTTTTTAGTATTTTGCAAGAAAGTCCTGTAATGCACTAGCATTCACCTAGTTTTCTCTACAATTGAGAGTCATAAATACATTATAAGAATTGAAACTTTCACCATTTCACATAATTATCACTTTATTTGGGAAAAAATGGTATAACAATTTATGTGTATTTATAGGCAAATAAAGTGTAAATTAAAAAACCACTGTTTATTTCTTTAATTTTATAAATACAACTATGTTGTGTTTTACATGTTGCTTGTACGTGTTCTCTTACAGCTTCAGTTCCCCATTTTGTAGCTTAGGGACTGTCTTATCTGAAACTACGTGTCGCTATGAGTATCTCTATACTGTACGTTACACTCCCACGCACCCAGTGCACTATCGTATTAGTGATCTTCACAAGACAGCTGAGCTAGACCATATCTTCTTTTTACTCTATCTGTAACGTATTTCAGGCCAGGTTCAAAAATCACTTTGAACACGTTACACGGATTTTGACTGGAATGTCCGCTAGAATTGTTGATTTAGTTTTTTTCATATGTCTTGTCTTTGGAACAGAAGCTTTGGGATGAAACTGAATATCTTCTGAGGGCAATTCCACAGTATTATTACTGATTCATATTGATTTGTTCATTATTCAGTATTGCAGTTGGCATCCTCACATTGACATCGGCAGTTGAAGTGGATGGTATATTGTCAGTAACGTTAGCTGTAGAAATAGAAATCAAGTTCACAGCAACATCAACAGTGGAAGTAGTTGGCAAATTAGTAGACTCAATTGACAAAGGTCGATCAGTCAAATAGGCTGAGGTCCAAAGATGTCTCTATTTAACGGTTCAATACCACTTACCCTTCATTACATATATTTGCAACATAAAGGCAAAGAGAAATGTTCTGCCAACCAATCCAGCTACGTCGTATATTGTGGTTGAGCGGTCCTAAAGTCACAACATTCTGTTATAAAATTTTTTGAAAGGATCAAATACTCCCAAGTCAAGTAATTGCAGCTTATGGCTTGTATGGGGGTGGAAGAGTGAGAAAAATTATGCCATTGGCTTCACCATATGATATGGCAGCAATACTTGTATGGCTTTCATAATTATCTGGAATCATGAGTTTATTGTATTCTTTTATTTTTGAAGAATCCTGAAGCTCTAATTAATGAATTGTCATTAATGTGCCTGTTTCAGCAGAGGTAGCTTGATTAACTGCGTTACTGCCAGTCTGAGCTAATACTTTAGGCAGTTTCTATTTAGTGATGGCAGCAGTCTCATCTAAATTATAAATATCTTGTGGTTCAAAGATGCACTTTTCTTTGAGTAAAACCAAACTTCCAAAAAATACTGTCACATTTGTTCCTGTATGCCCTTGCTACGCTAGCTTGTTCTGGTAAACGTAATGAAAGTCTGTTTCTTTTCATGAATGCCCTGGGCCATTCCAGACCTTCTTCCTATTTCGTTTCTACAGATTTACCAATTCTTCTTGCAAATTCACAAGCCAAAATTCTTGCTGTTTTTGTGTTTAACCCATAATGGATGCTGCTAGTAGTACTAATATAGTTGGTCAGTAATTTTCCTTCTGACTTTGTAAAATTTTGAAACATTCAATTGACGGTTTAAAATGTATGTTGTCTATTCCAAGGGCCAAGTTTTTCTCTACACATCGCTTAAGGGTTGCTCTTCGAATACCGCTCCTTTTTTTCTAATTTCCTTAAGGAAGTTGTTTCGTGAACGTATTGATTGAAAACTTATTTAAAAATGTTATCAGTTGTTCCCCACTCTCACCGAAATCTCTATATAAACACTAGCGTCCCATTCAAGATTATTATTATGATCCTCATTATTACTCTCCTGCCTGAAACCACTCATCATTATTCCTATTCTTATTATTATTATACCCAGACTATCCATTCGATCACCCAATTATTATCCTGCCTGAAATAACTCAGTAATATTCCTGCCTGTTCTTATAATCATTCCTGCATTCATTTTATCCCGTCAACCTGAAATCACATATATTCCTGCTTGTTCACATACATTCATCATCATCTCCTAGTTCCTATGAATAACCTGAAAACCATCCATTTATTCCACCTGACCCACCTACATTTTATGATCCCGAACATCCAGCCAGACAATCCTTTAAAACCCTTATGTACCAGTCTACCCAAATTAACCCTACACCCCTACTTTAACACCCTAATTAGTTATACGACCTTATTGTGGGTTATGCCCCGATTTGAGTATAACCAAAGAAAGTTAAGTGCACAGAAACAGACGGAGGTCATTTACACCCCGAATGTTTCTAGATACTAAACTACACCTTTTCTAATCAATTTTACCAAGGGGATTCTATCCCTACGAGCTTGTTGAAGGTCTAAGCCGCGACAAGGATAGGTTGTAGATATTCTAGCGACTGTAGTGAATTGACGGTGGCATCTTGCTCCGAAACATTCTCTATTGTCATGACCAATATTTTCCCTTTAATTCTCCCTTTGACGGTTTCGGTTTTCGCCCCGAAAAAGCATTTTACTATATCCAAAAGTACATCCCAGTTCCACTTCCGTTACTTATCATATTACCCCTATAACCTACATATCGTCTTCATCCCCTTATAAATTACCACCTGTCACCCTACACAATTTATATCATACTTACTTCTTCATTACCTTTTATTTAGTCATCCTATATAGACATACTCCAACCTAACTTCTGTCATTATTCATCCCTGCATAATATCCACCCTCAACCAACCCGAAATTAACCCTACACGTGAATGAAACCTGTTGTTCCTGTTTCACCACCAAATACCATTTGTAACTTAAATTAGAAATAAAGCAAATCCCGTACTTACTCAATATGTAATCCCATCCTCGCACCACGTTTTTTACACTAATTAGTGATTATACCTCGTAATTTATTAAACAAATCTGTTCTACCATGTGTTTTCAGATTTGGAGAGGTTTGAATCTAAACTAGACCAGAGACGTAGGCTTTTTACAAAGTCGAGGAAGAATCAATAGGATATTATTTAACATTGTTTCTTTGAATTATGTACCCGTTTATTTTCAGTTTTATTTAATTTTGTTAGAATCATATTATAATTTCCAATTTTCATTGTAAATAAACCTATCCTGTTATTGTGGTAAATGTTTGTATAGTTAGACTAGGTTAGGCAACCCAACCTACTTCCAAGCATCCATAGTAATCTGAACCTCCCCTTGAGAAAGTATTCATGTTCAAATAGAGCATACAAATTGTAACGCAATATAACAGGTAAAAGTCAGGTAGCAGTTACCAGGAGGGACCAATACAACCTCACACGCACCTCGAAAATATATTTGTGTACAACATAATACCAAATAAAAGAATATGTCAAACAGATATAAAATGAAATCTTTAAATATGTATCTCTCAAGGATTTCATCCCACATGTAATTTAAAAAACCTAACTTAAAATAAAACAAAAGCAACAGAAAACTTACTTAAACTGTCCTCATTTTAATAATAATTAATAACACAATAATTACCTCTCTAACTGGCAAAATATCAGATAGGAAGATGAAGGGCTCCCAATGTAACAAATCTTGACTGGTCAATGAATAAAATTTCCCTGCTTTATTTATTTTCTATGGAGTGGTTCAGTTTAACCTCCATGATCAGTTAACCTCATCTTACTCTACCAAATAATACCCCAAAATACTTACATTACTTTAGCACAATTAACCAAATTCTCATTTTCCATGTCTCTATTACAGAACAAATTGGGTGCTCCCAGTTGAACATCAAAATAGGATTCAATAGTCTTCTTTACTAAATTTTGATCATTATTACACGAAATGAGGAAGATGGCAATTTGCTCTTCTATCAATTTCGGATAGGATGTGGTTATTTGCCATTTTTTAATTTCATAGATATCTTCTTTTGCTACACGATTTTCCTTTATCAGTGTATCTAACTTAAAGCCAACTTTCAGAGTACACATTTTCTTTTCGTAAAAGAAACAAAATGAACGTAGAGGACATTGTAACGTTAAGGTTATTTCATAATTAAGTAATTTAAATAATTCTCATAATTATAATTTATATAAAACTAATTAATTTTTTAATAAAATACTTATCTTTTATGGGGTTTTTAATGGTGTATTTTAAACTACAATCTAAACGTTTCGATAACACTTACAGTTATCTTCGTCAGTAGTAATATTTGTTAAAAATTGGTAAACAATTTTGTCAAAGTTGAAAAATTAAAACATAAGCATCAGCCTGCTATTAATATAATAGTTTGAGAAACGTATAAAGCCAACTATAAAATTAAATTTTAGTAAAGAATAACTAGGTCATTTAAGTTTTTATATGTTTATAGGATTTATACTGAAATAAATCAATTTAACGATATCACTACGTATACATTGCTAATTATATTTGAGTACACTGCGTTTTAATAACGTTTAATGATAGTACATGTTATGATTTTGTTGAATAAAGATTTAAATGTAAAGGCATTTTTCTATTTATAACAATTTATTTATTTAAGACAAGATTCTGACAGATAGATTCGATTTCAATTCATCAATGAGTATGTAACATGCCAGTTTTTAGCTTTCGTTCCTTGTATTAAGATTTTGGATGTTTGCTGTTATTTAGAGCATGTTTAAGTATAATTTATCATCTTTCTCTCTTAATAATTAAATTCTGTGTAATATATTGATATATTTTTATTTGTATTATACGTAATTTCTGATCGCATGGTGTATAAGGTAATCACCTTGCGTGTGCTTAATTATATTCATTTGTATATAGAATACAATCGGTATTGTGTATTTCGTTTATACTTGTAAAGGTATGTAATTGTCTTTTTTGTGTTTTGTATTAATTTAATATATTTGTAAAGGGAAAACGGAAATTTCGTAAGTTTATAAATTTGGAAACCTTGTCTTAGTTTTGCATTGAAGATTGCTTAGGTAAAGCATTACCTTCAGTCGTAATTTTCCAGGTGCGTTGTTTTCAGATGAAATATTTTTAAGTAGAGTGGTATTTTATGTGTATTATTAAGTCTTGCAATAGGATACATTGTCACTGTTATAGCTGTGCCTTGATTCACAGTAAAACCACTTACCTTTTATTAACGTTTTATACAACATTGTACTGAAGAAATAATTTTGTTTACCTTTAGTGTACACTGTCACATTTTTGGAAATTCGCGACCGTGTTCTACTTTTTCGTGACACGAAAGGTGCTACAAACAGAATTGTCATAGTGCTATTAGTATTTGCACATTTTAAGCACCTCTCGTAACTGCTTTGCCTTGTAATTTATCGAAATGGTGAAAAGTGGTTTTATACAGAATTTTCCGTAGAATTTAGTGGCGTGCGTAGTTTTCCCCACAAACAGTCAGTTTTTTCACAATAAACCAAAGTTTTTTTTTTAATGGAACACCCGATATATTTTTTTATTATATAATAAAGCTTACTCTCAGCAAAAATATTTCTTTCAATTCCGTCTCCCTTCTGGCTGTAATCACCAAATAATAATCCGCGTATGCTAGGATTTGAGTACTCCTATTTAATATCGTCCCATTATTGTTTATTTGTATTTTACGCATATATATTCCAATACCAGGTTGAACAACACTGTAGATAACGGATCCCCTTGTCTTAAACCTTGCATTTGAAATTCTTTCGATCGCATATCTTGTACCATTACCTTTGCTCTTGTATTCCTTAGATACATCCTTACTATATTTATAAGTTTTTGTGGTAATTGCATCTCTTCTATTACATACAATTGTTTCTTCAATACTAGAGATGAAATAAATTCATTAGCTTGTGTTGCTGCTGATCCGACGATATCTAGCCGTAATATTGAGAAAGATGTTGGCACAAGTAAATCTAAAGTTTTAAAAACGTTAAGAAAGCATAAGTATAAACCATATGAAACAAGAAAGGTTCATAACTTACATCCTGGAGATGAAGAGCGGCGTTTAACATTTTGTCATTGGTATTCGCAGCAGATTAATCGGAATCCCAATTTTTTTCAAAATATAATATGGACCGACGAGGCTTTTATATCTAGCGAAGAAATTTTTAATCGACATAATAATAGATATTGGTCAAACATAAATCCTCATCAGACGGTCGCTTGGATACAACAAGGACGGTTTGGGTTCCATGTATGGGTGGCGCTATATCAAAACAGAATTTTTAATGAAAATTTGAATGCTCAAGGATACATCCAAATTTTGGAAGAATGTATAATAATGGAGTTGGATAACATGCCATTAGCTGCAAGAAATAATGTTTATTTACAACAAGACGGTGCTCCAGCACATAGTAGCCACATGGTAAGGGACTTACTAAATGTCAATTTTGGCGAAAATTGGCTTGGTACATATGGACCAAACAGATGGCCTCCGCGTTCCCCTGACCTGACGCCACTGGACTTTTATTTTTGCGGATCTATCACAAATTAAGTCTATAAAACCCGAAGTAATACTGTAGAAGAACTCAGAGCAAATTTTATTAATTGCATTGGAAGAGTGCCAAATATTCAAATCTATAACGCCACTCGTTCAGTTACAAGCAGAGCCCAAAAGTGCATCGAGCAGAATAGAATACAATTTGAGCACCTTTTGTGATTAACCACCTATGCTAATTGTTACATATAAGTATTCGAAATAATTACTGTTGAGTTTTTATAAATCTTTTCTTGTTTTTTGTAGTTGTTGTTTTAGTTTATTAATGTTTTTTTATTATTGTTATTATCTGCAATTTTATTATGCCTATTATAAAATAAAGAATTGATTAAATCCATGGCCAACTAAAAAAAAATGTTTTTTTAGTATTTTAGCTATTTAGGACAATGCAAAATATTAAGTGTTATATATCGCTGCAATCTCAAGAAAAAATGCATTTTTTTGAGATTATCAGATACAGGGTGTCCCATTTAAGAAAATGCTACTTTTGATAATATCTCAAAAAATCAAACATCTATATTTTTTTTAAGAACGCCACTGGATTCAACGTAAAAAGTCATAAAACTTTCATATCCAAAGCTTTTTTTTATCTCCATAAATAACCCAGTCATAAGAGATAATAAAAATCGGCAGATTTTGAGAATCACTCTGTATCTTCGAAACCAATTTAGTTAGCGTAGATCCGATTGCGCCATTAAACTAAACACTAAAAAAGAGAACGGGACACGTATCTTAGTTTTTTTGTATCTCTTACCGTTTAGCCAATACCCTATAATATTAACGAAAAAAAACCACCCTGTACTCAGTACTTTATATCCCACATTTAATAAAGCTATTCACGGAAATTTTGGCATACTGTTTTGTCCCCCTGTTTATGTACATATTATCGCCAAGTTCCACTAATGCTCTTTCTTCCAGATATTATCTATCAAACTACACATTTTGCCTTCTAGTTCCTTCCCTTCATATTGCAACATCTATACTACTATACCATTTTGCCCTGGGGATTCGTTATTTTTCAAATTCTTTATAATCCCTATTATTTCTTCTTGCGTTGGTAAATTCTCTACCATCTCTTATTGTTGCTCCTGTCTTTCCTTTGCACCTCAGTTACATCTTGTTTATTTGGGTTGAACAATTCTTCATAGTACTCTCTCCACGTTTCTATGACCTTTTCTTTATACATAATTTCCCTCCGCATCCTTACATAATGTAACTCTTGGTTGGTATCCCTTTTTCTGAGAAAAATTTCCTACTTTGTTTCATTTGTCCTGCCTAGTTCATAGCTACCAGTTTTCTTTCTTCAAACTTTCTTTTCTTCCTTCTACACATCCTCTTCCTCCTTTCCGTATAGTTTTCCCGATTTTCTTCATTTAAGTTATACATCATTTTTATTCTTGCTGCATTTCGTCTTGTTACGGTCGAAAACGAAACTAAAACGGCAGGTAACAGTTAGAGTGCACCGAACTAGCTCGGTGGGACAGAGGGAGTGGGCGTGTTTTTAAATTTAAAAATACTGAAGGTGGTTAGTCGTATTGTCGAAAGTCGCAAATAAGGGTGCGTGGTAATTAAAATAAAGTCTATTAAGGGCGCCAGACTGTTACTAAGACGATATCGGTAAGGATACACCTGGACACACGTAGATAAATCAACAGTCAAAATATCTCACTTAGCCTACGTTGACTATCTCCAGGTGCACGTCGGGGATGCTTCGAAACAAAATACACTCAAACACAATAAAAAAATAATTAACGTAAAATGTTATGCTTAAGTCTTATTAACTCAAATTTAAACACTACCCATCTCCAAACTAAAATAGTTAAACATAAACTAGATAAACCTCGTTTAAGATTCCTGTAATTGGTTAACGTTAAACAACACAAAATATTTAATAAAATTCAAAAAACTGTATGACACTAAATGCTTCAAGTGTAGGAAATTACCACTGGTTACTTTTAAAATGAATGAATAAAATGGAAATCAAATTACACTCACCGGGAGGAAATCACAATTTAACACCATAAAATTTAATTAATTGTTCACCTATTGTGAATATCGGTAAACCAGAAAACACACAACAATGTACATCTACCAATATTACTTAAGGTTCAATCTTAAATGCTAGAATAAGGAACATAGGTAGGTCAGATTTGTAAGCTTGCCAGCTGCCTTAATTTTAAATTACGGAAATGGAATTACCTAAATATGGTTTAAATTAGAAACATTACATGACCAAATGGTCACTCAAAATCAATTTTACCAAGCGAAATTTTCATATACATAAATTTGCAGTACATTTAATTAAATAATAAAAAAACAAAATACCAAAGATAGCGCGAATAAAAGCAGTTCGTCAACCTTTTAATTGAGATTAACGTGAGAGCATCAATTCCAGCAAAATACCACCAAAAAAAAAACGACTGCGTTTATTCGCACATCAACAAATAATATCACCAAGTTCATATCACAATAAGTCTGTTTAATGTTAAAACGAAAAAAAAAGTCTATTTACAAATAATTTACAGTGAGACTTTCGTCTGCTGCAGCTGATTCTTGCATAAGGGTTTTACTCGATAATATAATTCCGAATTTAGCGCGTCTCAAAATTTCACCACAAAAGTTGCACTTATATAAACACATCCCTTTGTGAAATGTTCGTTAATTGACACCACGATCAAAAGAAATAACCAGGAGGGATGAACGTTTACACAAATATCCACCAAACTGGAGCTTTCGTTGCAAACAACTTCTCCGAAAGGTTCGGTCCTCCAGGTATTCGAAAAATAGGCATTCCCCAACTCCCAAATTCACATCCTTTACTCACGAAAGTTAGATCAAGAATCCCCCGCGTTATTAACCGCGCAAATAAACAGCTCCCCCCCTCTCCATAATATTACACCATATTTCTCTACCAACTTTAACCTAAACGAAAAACTGCTAAGGCTGCGGCTTGCAAATTGTCGTCTATAGATTTATTTCCTTAACGATAACGATTATTAATTAACACTAATGGATTGACATACTATACTCCGGCCGATAAACGGCGTCAATTACTAAAACGCAATAAGTAAAAATAACATCATCAGCCCCTGCTTAAACAATCACACCAACGAATGATCTCATCCTTCAATTTAAATGCGAACTTTTCCTATCTATAACTACACTTTATTTTAACGAAACCTTTTATAAAAATTCACAGGAAAGCTAATTTAGATTCAACTTTAAAATTTCCTATTTCCAATTAATTAATCCACAAAATATATCATTGCCAATTCCAGAAATCAAATCTAAATAGCAATACGAACAGTTTAATTCGAAAATCACTACAACTTAGGGAAATCAAACAATCTATTGTTACTTTCACTTGTACCTTGATGAGCACAAAAAAATCAAGTTTCGTTAGCGTAAACTGAGTCACCAGCAAAAAAAAAGATTAAAAAGAAAAAAAATACGTACATATATACAGGGCGTTCAAATACACATGACAATCTCTGTATTTCTTCCTGGCATTCTTTGTCGTACCATCTTTTATTCGATTTTATGTATTCAGCCTTGGTAAGATTTCCATGGCTGCCTTCATAGTTGATCTTTTCATTTGTTCCCACTGATCTACTACATTTTCATTCTCCCCTTCTCCTAGTGTTTCATTTATACCTCTTATGTATCTCTTGGCTATTTGTTTATTCTCTATTACTTCGTTTGTGTTAAACATGCATTTCACTATTCCTCTTTCTACTTTCCTTTCTGATTATACTTCACCCGTATCACGGATGACACACATAACACATAACAGATTGCTAACTAGATACCAGTACTGTAAATGCAACTGGAATACCAATACGTACAATTGGTGGCCTACAAATAGGTGAAACATAACAAAAAATAAATTTATTTAATTAAAGACATAATCCTTCGAACAAATCGGTAATATTTTTTTGTTCTGTTAGAGGGAACCCCAATCCACCACAGGTTCCAGTGACTACTGTACCACAGGTACCTGTGGTCTCTATTTTGGCTCATGAGTCGCCCCTATCAGATATTACTGTACCCATAGATATACACACGCGTATATCTGTGCTGTAACTGTATAATGTTACATCACAGATATACTTGTGTATAATCTGTGACATTACATAACTCCGACCATGTTAGACGGTAATTAAAAATGATAAATGAATTGATTACACAAAATGCAACATGTAATACAAAACTATTTTATTATGCAATAATTATATTCGTAACTGTAACAATATTTCTGTAGGTTGCTAAATACAATATTATGCCACAAATGTACACACACACACGCACGCACCCACGCACACACGCACGCACGCACGCGCGCCCACACACACACACACGCAGGCACGCACGCACGCACGCACGCACGCACACGCACACACACACACACACAACAGGTGTAGACTAAGTTGAAGTAGGTCGTTATAAAAAGATTGAAAAAGGTTCATTTACTCTTTAAATTTTCAAATTTAAAGTCATTAATCTGAATGAAAAAACTGGCCTTAATAATTTATTTGCTTGCAGAACTTTCTTACAAAAATAGTAATTCAAATCGGTTAGGTACCGACTTACAAATGGTTACCGGGTAAGCATATACGTATACAGGCTGTTTGGCAAAAAACGTCCAACGCTATAACTGCGTTTTATTTATATTCTGATTTCATTCCTCAAAAGTTTTTTAAATAACTTTCAAAATGCTACAAACGGGCCATAATTTTGTTTATTGTTCAATATTGGGTTTGATTTCAATAATTATCAAATTTTTATTTTTAATTAGCTAACTACATCGTTTATAATTTTTCTAGTAGAAAATTTTTCTTTCTGAATCCAACGATATACGCCATGTCCCATATAAAAATGTTATGTATGGGGATCTCGGAAACGGCAAAAGATTGTGAGGTCATTAGGGTACCTCCAAGGTAAACTTTGTAGTGTTTTGTGGTGGTAACCCCTGAGTGTCTACCCCGGAGGGCGCCTGGTAGATTTGCTGTTTAGTGTTCTTTGTGCATCGGGGAGCCGGAGGGTTCTGGTGAAGAGTAGGTGACTTGTTGGAGTAGAGTATTTCTTGATTCAGATAGTTACTGGATTATCAACGTATAGCTTTTAAATTTGAATATTTCATAGTCACATATAACGAAAGTATGATGAGCTTTATCAGATTTCTGTCTTATCCAGGACGGGAGCTAGGAATTTTAAAATAAAAAATTTTCAATCCCTTGTAGCTATGTTTCTAATAAAAATGAAAGCTGAAATGAAGGGATTACAAAGTGTATATACATAGCTACAAAACTGCCATATTGGATTATTTTTAGCGCTTTCGGTTTTGCAAGAAATAACAAAAAAGTTATTATTTTAATTTTCTTTAATATTTTATGTCAAAGTTTCAAAAACAAATCTAAATTATTTTAAAGCTACATATGTTAGCGCGGTACTCTAGCAAAGTACAGGTAGTAAGTATATCTTATTATATTACAAGTTATACGAAGTTAGTTGCGGGCAACAGTTAATTTCCTTATACAGGAAAGTGTTGTCCCGAAGTCTATCGGCCATTATGAAGCAACATCTTTCCGTTAATAGTTTGTATTAGTCCAGAAAAGCAAGACGGCCTCTAGTGATTTTACCGTTAACACTTATTTTTACTAAACTTTTGACTAATTGTTTACATGTTTCTAATGTTTCTAAAACTTTTACATTTTCATTACAAACGGCGCTTTTGTAAGGATTTTGGTCGTATTTCAAATTTACTGCTTAAAGCGTCAAATGTGTTGTTCATTAAATAGATAAAATTATCAGTCTTAATTGCGCTTTCACTTTTTAATTAATTTGTCTGATAGCATGTTTTTATCGCTGCTGATACACTGTGGCTAATAATTTGAAGTGATAACTTACACGATTGTTTTTAGCAAATACATATATATATATATATATATATATATATATATATATATATATATATTGAGATGATTCAAATTACGTGCAAGTAGCTATGTAATTTGCATAGTGAAGTTTTACTTTAGTTAGTACGAAATGGTACATTTCATTAAATGATTCTAGATAAGAATGATTAATAAACATTGAGATGTGTGAAAGTTAAATATTTCTTAATATAGTTTTAATAATGTTAAAATAAGTAATCGACAGCACAGTACATAGAAGTATAGGGTATGTTTGTTATCGTTATGAGTTAATTCAAGTTTTCATTTAGTTTTGTAAGTTTATTTTAAAACAATATTCCCCGACGACATGTAATACAGGTTGTGGTTGACAGAAATAATGTTAAAACTAGATTTAGGCTGGTATCAATGTCGCAATTCTCATGTACGCAGCCAAGATTAATAAAAACATTCGTATTTGTGCGTTAAACTCATATTAGTGCAAAAATTATGAAAAAACAGAACAAGCACATTAGTGAGTAACTATAAAACATAAATCATACAGCAGCTCTGGGATTATTGTGTGTAATCAACAATTTATGACCTTAAACTAGTGATTGACAACATTCCGACACTAGTCGTAGAAGAACTTATGAACCTACGAAAGTGGAAAAATAAATTAATTTGTGACTTGAACATTAAGTTTAAACACTTACATTAACAGTTATTGTGTTTAAAAGTGTGAAATTTAACATTAAAATTATATAAACAAAATGAGGTTATGTTATATCCTCGCATATAAATTTTTTTGTGTAAAAAGTATTTTAAATTGAGACAATTTGTATAAAATAAATTAGTAGAGGCAAAAATAGTAAGGTAGCCTCAATTTTATGTTATAATTCCTTATATTTATGTCCATTTTTGTTAATTTTAGTTTTTAAGTATATGGGTAGAATTTAAATAATTTTCCTCTCAAATTGGCCGTAGGCATGTTTAAGATGGATATTTGGGTGTAGTAGTATCCCCTATTCATGTAGAGGTAATTTCCAGGCCTGTAAAATTCATAGAATTAGTGTAAATTCAATAAATAAGTGTAAAAATTAACGTAGTTATTAAGTATAGGAATTAGTCCGTGTTTGGTTTTAAATTATAGATAAAATTATGTAGATTATGGAAATGTTTTTAGATTTAAGAAATGTTAAATGGGGCGAAAGTTATAGGGCTTTAAAGAAAAATCGTAATGTAAAAATTACAGTAGCCAATCAGAATTCAGGGAATATTCTTCGTAACTATGAAAAACATTCGATGATTTGGTTGTCGAGTAAAATCATATAAATACAAGTGTTTTAGCTTCACAAACTCTCTTGATTTTCATCTTTTGCAACAACTTGCCAAAGTAAGCTGTTGCCAAATTTTTTTGAAAATAATTTTTAAAACAAATTAACGTCACTTCGGTAACTTAACAAAGTGCGATTTAGTATCGGAAGTGTTAACAAAACAAGTGATAGTCTTTTGTCGAAAAATAATTAAATTAAGGTTAGTTTACCTTTTTTAAATTTCAAATCGGAAGTTTTCGATTAGTTATAAAAATATTTCCGCAGTTTCGACTTTGTTTGTTTTTAAATTTATATTGTGAATGTTGGTATGGATATTTAATTGTGTTGTCTTCGTGCTTTTATCATTATACACCTTGTTTATCAAAAGTGTGTTTAATTTACAACAACCTTCAACGATCCATGCTTTTCAAAATTTATTTTGAAGTTAATTAAAAAGAAGCGATGAGCCTAAAAATAAAGATTCGTCAATATTCTAATAACAATAGTGAAACTTACCTAAGTGAATAAGCTGTTCATTTAAAAGAAAATTTGGATGTTCGAGGAGCAGAGTTGCAGCTCGCGGGAGCTGTTGTCTTCAATCAACTTCAATAGCAGTAACCCACAAAAGGAGGACATTTTATGTGAGTACTTTATTGTTGACATTGATACTTTATTGTTATGTTCATAATTTCTATCCTTTGTAATAATCTTGATGTGCAACAATAGGTATGCATGTCCCAAGGGAATGTTATTTGTTCTAAAAATTTAAATGTTTTATATTAATATTGTTGTTTATTCAAACGTAGTTATACGTACTTGTATGTCGAATTTCACTTTTTGTTGTAGTCGAATCATATGTTTGCGTATTCACAGCGCATGCCCACGTATACTTTTAAAATAATTTTGTTATGTACAGGGTGTAACACAGGTATTAATGCGAATTAAAAATTATAATTCAATTTACTTAATCAATTTAGATACTATAGAAATAATAGGACATTATATCAATGTGCTTTAATCATATTAACTATGATTATTGTATTCAAACAAGCAATATAATTCAAAGTAATAATCATTTATTTTATAATGTTAAAAGTAAAGTTTCTTCTAAATTTTGATCCCTATCCCCTTTTGATGAGTCTCATATTCTACCAATATAGTTCTACCGACGAATATGTTATCAATATTAAGAGTTTTAGCCGATGTTAAAAATTAATAATAACAATAAATAATAATAATATAATATTAATTAAAAATATAAATATAGTACGATATTATTATTGGTACAACATATATATATATATATATATATATATATATATTGAGATGTTTAGAAATTACTTGAAACAAAGTAATTAATTCACGTAGTAAGAAAAATTCATTTTTTTAAGAGTATAAATGTTACTTTATATATAAGATTATGTAGGGATGTTTAATTAGCATTGAGTTGGACCAATGATATTATAATTATTAAATAAAATCTAAAAATAATGATAAATCGCAACATACTGCAAGTGAGTATGGTGTACGTTTGGTATCGTAATGAAATAAATCAATTTTCTTATTAGTTAGTAAGTTTATTAAGTATAATTTTCCCTTAAGACATGAGTTATAGGTTGTAGATAACAAACGTGATGTTAGAATTAGTTTGGGACAGATATCAATGTCACAAGTACAGTATACGCAGGCAGGTTTGGTGTAAACATTCGTGTTAGTGAAAAAACATAATATAAGTGCGAAAACTGAATGGAAAACAGAATGAATACATTGGTTATTAACAATGAAACATAAATAGTACAGCAGTTCTGAAGTTATGGTGCATAATTAACATTTACAGACTTAAAATTAGTGACAATCAACAATTCCATACAAGTCTCATTAAAACTTATAAATGTCCAAAAGAGTGAAAATAAATTATAATAAGTCATAATCAATAAGAATTACACTTTCATAAACATTTAAAGTGCTAAAATATGTAAAATCTAACTTTAAAAATTACTGTATAGAAGTAAGGTTATGTCATTTCTTCCTATACAAAACTTATATAAAAATGTTATAAAATGGGACAAATTGGCCAAAATAAATTATAAGAGGTAAAAATAATAAAGTAGCCTCAATTTCGAGTCACAGAACATTATATTAGTGACAATTTTACCAAAATTAGTTTTTAAGGGTGTATAAAAATTTCAGATAATTTTCCTCTCAAATTGGTTTTAGACATATAAAGGATGTGTATTTACATGTAGTAGCATCCCATATTCATGTGGAAATCAATTCCAGGCCTGTAAAGCATAGAAAATTAGTAAAAATTAAGAAAGCAATGTAAAAAATCAACATGTTTAATAAGTTGAGTAAGTAGGTCGTGTTTGAACTTATTTTACAAGAAAAATTATGGAGATTTCAAAAATATTTATAGATTTAAGATAGATTAAGAGGTATAGAAGTTATAAGCTTTTTAAGTTAAATTTAAAATTGTGAAAATTATTAGCCAATCAGATTTAAGATAAAATACGATGTAGTTGTTGGTAACAATTGATAATTTTGGTTTCTAAGCAGTTTCATATAAATAGAAGTGCTTTGAAAGCAATTTCTCTCTTCCTATTCTTAAATTTTGTGGGCCAATACCTTGAGTATACAAGATGTTGCCATTTAAAATAAAAATAAAGCCGCTTCGATAAAATTCAAGTGCGATCTTAAGTTCGGTAGTTTTTTTAAACAAGTGATATTCAATTGTCGGTAAAACAAGTAAGGTTAGTTTACCTAATAAAATTTGATGGTTATCGACAGCTACGATTAAAAATTATTTCCGAAGTTCGATCGTGTACAAGTTGTTTTTCTTTTGTTATTATTTTGTTAATTGTTTTTCGTTTTTCCATTAATATAAAAGTATTATCGGAAGTGTGTTTAATTTAAAATTAACTTCAATCACATGGTGCATTTCAAAATTTATTTTGAAATAAAAATTTTAATAAATTGTGGTGATCCTAAAAATAAAGAGTCAACGTATGAGAAGAAATATTAGTAACTTACTGGAAGGAATTAGAGTCATCATAGAAGGAGATTTGGATATTTATGGAGCTGTTTTTCAACGGTCAACTCCTGCTTCAACAAGAAAAAGAGGCCATATTTATGTGAGTGTACTAATTTATAAATAACCATTGACATTAATATCATATTTGTGTGTTAATTATGTCCATATTTTGTAATAAGCTTAATGTGCGACAACATATAACAATGTCCGAAGGGAACATTAATTGAGCTATATAAAGTAAATGGTTAATAATTTATTTAAAGTTAGGTGTAATTATACTTACTTGTTGATGTGTTTTTCAGTATTCGTTATTGAAAGATTAAATGAAAGTGTATTCTTAGCGCATGCTCAGAGTATACATTTTGAGATTTATTTTATGTATAGGGAGGTGCACACATATAATGGTGCAATACAAAATATTTCACATTTCAGTATCTTCAAAAGAATTCAATTAAAAAAGAAAAATAAGTTGCTACAACTCAATGAAAATTATTCAGAATGTTTTAAAATTACTTTCATTCACTTTAATTATAATTATCTTATTTTCCAAATTGGATGCACGCATTAACCACATCAATCATAATAATAAAAAAAATGTTTTTCTAAATTTGATCCCTATCCCCTGTGAAGAGTCTTAATGCTCCGACTGTGTTTAAAGCTAGCTAGGTAATAAAAATATAAAATATATAATTTAAAATAAATCAATATATTAAGTCATTCATTCATATTTGTGCCAGCGTAAAATATATATATATATATATATATATATATATATATATATATATATATATAACTGGTAATTTCTTTAGAACAATTTGAGATCAAGTATGATACTTTTACGATGCATTTAATTGATGTAATTTGGTATACGATTACAAGAAAGTGGATTTGTATTGGTTAAAACAGGCTTAATAAAATTTGTACAATTTGGTTCGATCATAAAAAACATTGTGCTACATAAAAACATGTCAGGAAGGTTAAATAAAGTTATTTCTGTAAGTACGATTAAGTACTTAGTTTTGTTTCATTCAATTACAGTATTTTGGCATTTGGATGTTTTACAGGTGTTTAACACATAGTCTAGAGTTATGTTTATATTAGGGACATATTATAAGTAAGATAAACTGCAGGAAAAATGTTAAAATTCGAGAAAGGGTTACAATACGAACATAATTTAGTCATTACTCACAATATAATCGACTGCATTCCCCAATAAACTTATCTTATATATATATATATATATATATATATATATATATATAATATATATATATATATATATATATATATATATATATATATATATATATATATATTTACTGTTAGGGCATTAAAATAAATTTAAGTAAAATGTCTTTAGGGGATAGAATTTAATTATTAATGGAATTTATTTAAATATATAATATACTATTGTTTATGTGCACCGGACTAGCTCTTATCTCAATTAGGGGATAGAGTTCTGATTTAAAGGGAAATTATTTCTGGTTCGAAATTATGTGGTTTCCACTTTATATAAAAAATTCTATATGTTAAATGTATCTTAACAAAATTTATACTATAACGCATGCGTTATGAATTTAATGAACTCAAAAGCTAAAAATGTCAAATTTGTTAAATAATGACTTGTTGAAATTATAATTATAGTTGGATAATTGAAATATAAAATTTGGAAATAAACTAAATTTCTACTTATTTTGCAGGTGTTTATACAACTATTACATAAATATTTACACCTATACATAAACAAATAATAAGTGCAGGAAATCACACAAATAAAGTCACAATAAACAGGGTTATGATCAAAAATTAACTCACATGTGCAAAGTCCTATCTGCAAACGGATGTCTTCATACAGCTGGTTCCATTTATACATGCAAGCACTTTCCAAGATGATCGAAATTCTTTATACACGAAGTTCGCTGCTACAATTCAACTAATAGCTTCGCACAGGTCCTCGGGTTGATGGTCACTTTGTTTCGATAAACGCTTTTATTTTAAGCTTTATGGTTTCACCCAACCACAAATTTTTATCGATAATGATATTATTTAATTGTATTAAGAATTTTAAACTTTATCGGTTTAAATAATGTTTTATGATTATATAGACTTTAAATTAATATCACTTTCTTTTTAGGCTCCGATTCAAACGTTGATTATTTAAAATGTCGCAGCAGAAATAAAAATCAATTTGAAGACAAATGATTACAATTTTATTTTGGAAAAACGTAACCAGCATTTAAATTAAACAAACGAAATTTTAAAATCGTTAAATATTAATCGTCACTAATAAGAAATTTAATTCGTACTAAACTTTACGAATATGAACAGGTATCGGTAACCTAACTTTATTTTTAAACAAATGTAGGTTTAAAAACAATTGTTCTTGAACTTCTCGTCTCTCCGTTAACTTTGTATTTAATTTTCCCGATAATTATTGAGGTTAAATTAACTTACTTGTTGCACAAAAACACTACACTTTTTTTTAAATTTGCAAACCACTGGAAAAATATAGAGAGAAATATAGAGAGAGATTATGCTCAAAAGCAATTCCTTTTATACCCTTTTGGTTGTTACCACATTTTCAATTTTTTTTTAGAAATTTAAATAATGTAACTATGTCTATGATTGGTTAGAATAATTTTGAAAATTAACTAAATTAGAAATTATGCGATAACTTTCTTATAAAGCTATGGATTTAAATTTTGATAACAGAAATGAAATCTGTGTTAAAATCTGCATAAATCGATATCCAACTTGATATAGTTCTCTTAAATATTCTACGAAATTAACTACATATATGTAATCCTGATGAAAATTTGTATTGGAAAACATTCATTAAATGTTCAAAATCTTAAATTTAAAGAAAAATTATATTTACCAAAGTAAATCTGTATTGTCACCCCATTTCACAAAATTTGCGTCCAAATGCCTTGTACAAATTAAATTTCTGTGTGAAAATGAGGAAAACCTCCTATTAATCACATTAACAACACATTTTAAGCCTAACTTAATCTAAAAAACTATAAATTTGTAAAAAAATAATAAATTTATCACATAACCTAACTTTTTTCTAAATATACAAATAATTTGCGTTTTAAAACGTTCATATTCACCAAAATGTTATCCATACAACTTGTAAAAACTGTCTTTATTATATTCATAGTTCATCTTGCTTGTATTGTCTAAATTTAAGTCACTTTAAGAAATCATATTGTTTAACACACTTTTTCAAAATTCTAACATAAAAATGTATTTGCATGTAAATATCTTTCTGTAGAATTGTTCTATACACTGTTCTTCATATTTATTATGCACCACTTTGTTTATCACACATCCGCTTCCATATATAATGTGAGTAATGATCAAATTATGTTCGTATAGTAACCCTTTCTTGAATTTTACCATATTTCCTGCATTTAACTTACTTATAAACATGTCCCTAATATAAACCTAACTCTACAGTATGTTTTAAACACCTGTAAAACATCCAAATGCCAAAATACTTTTAAAGAACTGAAATTTAATGAGACAAAACTAAGTACTGAATCGAACTTACAGAAATAACTTTATTTAACATATCTGATATTCTTTTAAGTAGCACAAAGCTTTTTATGATTAAACCAAAATGTATAAATTTTATTAATACTGTTTTAACCAAAACAAATCCACTTTCTTGCCATCGTAAACCAAATTACATCAACTAACTGCATCGTAAACATACCATGCTTGATTTCAACCTTTTTTTTAAAGAAATTACTAGTTCAAACTCTCCAATCCCTGTCTTACTCTTATCTAATCATCTCAATATACATATATATATATATATATATATATATATATATATATATATATATATATATGCACGTCTGTTATTTTCATTAACGTTCTTGCTTTGCACGTTTTATCCAAATTATATGTTTCCACAATATCTGAAAATGTTATCGTTTTATCCCCGAATTGAAAATTTCCTTCCAATAAATTGTTTCGGAAATTTTTCAATTTGTGTGGCGCATCGTAAATGAAAATGACTTTGTTGGTATTCACAGAGATGAACGGCTTTTGTTCTGTTACCCCTAAAAGCTTTAGAGCGACAACGTTTGTTGTCGCCTGGTCACAAACAGCAGCGCTCACAACTAACCCGCATTTTTGAACTTGTCCAATGACATTTGTGATCAAGATGGTCAACTGCTCCCTTTTAGTGGAACTACTGGACAAGAGTAGGAAAAGGGTAGTTTCCACTTGCAGAAAAGACCTCTTATCATAAATACTAATGCCTTTCTAACGATTGCTTGTGTCCTCCCCAGATGACCTATGTCTTCAAGCTCTTCAATAAAATCCAACGGTTTCGAGTATTCGAACTTTTCCATAATGTCGACTTCATCGAAAGCTAAAACATAATGCTTTTCGACTGGCTCCACCCTTTCGACTTTTAGTTGAAGTTGTCATGTAAATTTATTATCGACGCCAGGAAAGGTCTTGACTCACCAATCCATTTTCTTATAGTGGACAATGCGGGAAGAATGAACCCACTCCGTTTAAGCATTTTATAAGCGGGCGGCGAACTATAATAGAATGCCAAAGAAATTTTTCTAGTTGAATCCACGAACATCGCTTTTACAGCCTCCGATTTTAGCAATACCGACGTGAACATGCTATTAGTTGCCAATTGTCTTGTTTAAAATTTTTAATTTGTGCACGTCTCAGTAGTTACATTTTCTACTCTAACTTGAAGGATAATTTATCCAACTTCTTCCAAATAACACATTACTGACGAAGACGTTGATATAAATGATGTTTGAAGTAGTAACGCTAAGCGGGTTCTGCGACAGGATGTGACGTCACACCAATCAGCGACGTGAGCGAGCACTTAAGCCCCGCCCCCACCGGAAGTTTGTGGTTGTAGGACCAATGGGAGAAGAGGGCGTGGCTCCTACTACCGGAAGGAGCAATGTCGTCAAGCCAATGGCATGCGAGGATGGGTACCGCCCCCTGTTGAGTTCAGGAAGGGGGTTAGCCCAGTAGCTGTCCAAGAGACGTGGCCGCCAAGTTTGAAATGTTCAGCAGCCTCTAGACGTCTTCGGTGGCTTCCGGTAAGTTCTTCGTCGCCTTTTTAGGGCTTCCTTAGAGGTTTTCAGCGGCTTCTGGTGTGTTGGTTTCCGGCGTCGCCATGTTGGAATTTTTCAGCAGCCTCTGGAGTCTTCGTCTTGGACGTCTTCAGCGGCTTCCGGTAGGTTCTTCGCCGGCTTCTGGTGTGCTGGTTTCTGGCTCCGCGTTGTTGAGATGTCGCAATCTGCGGAGCTTTGCAGACATCTTGTTTGTTGCTGTTGAAAAGGAACTTCCGGTTGGGGTATATAGCCTGACAAAGTTGTTTGCACCGGGATTCAGACTCGAGTAAGTCAAGTTATGAATCTATGCATGTCCATGTGACCAACTGAGCTAACAGGGTTTTAGATATGAAATGTAAAAAGTCTGATATAAGCGTAAATATTTAAGCTGACGTCAGTGAACGAATGATCTTTTCATTTGCTTGGAATAATTAACATCCGCGCGCGATCTAAAAAATAATTTCTAATGTGCACTATAATATGTAATTACAGTTTTACAATTAAAATACAGACTTTATTATTGTTTTTAGAGTAATGACATAGCTAAAAATAATACTGTTTAATTAAAGCATTTAGTAATAAACAGAAAATAATGTTGTTGATAAATATGTGATACTAATAAGATAATACGTTATAAAAATACTTTGATATTATGAATTAAACTATTTGCATTTGTTAGAAAGCTAATTACGACAACAATCATTATCATATGATGCTGTATGTAATTGGATTATATTCTAAAGTAATTAATACTAAAACCATTGAATATTATTTGTATTCAATGCTAAAACATTAAATAAAAATTCAATTTACATTGAAACAGTTCATATTTAAGCTGATGTCCCGAGATTGAATCAATGAGTAGCTTTTCAGGCTGAAGAGAGAGACGGTATTAGAAAGAGAAGGTATTCGATAAGTTGAAATGGAAACATTTCATATGTGATAATTACAATTAAATATGAAGTAATAAAAATAGGGTTTGCATTTCCAAATAAATTCTAAAATAATTAATACAAGAAGCGGTGCATTTACTGATAAATATATTAAAGCTAATTACAACATTCTACAATCAGAATACTAGTTACATTGTATATATTTTGCAGTTAAAATACAGTTTTATTATTGTTTTGAAGTAATTGCATGTCCTCCTCAAAGTATTAGTAAAGCTAATAAATACGTACTTTGTGTAATTAAATCCTAAAGAATGTATTTATTCCAATATTAACAGATATTACAATGTATGAAAATAAGGTTGTGACCCGCGGACATATCCGTTTTGTTATCAGCGCTATTTAAAATTTATATGTAAACTATATCATTTCTATTAAGGAAATAATAAACATCTATACATTAAATAAACATTCAATTTACATTGAAAAATGTCAATATAAAGTTTATCCATAAATAACATTTTGAGTAATTTATATATGTGAGCAAAGAAGCAAGCACGTTTTTACCTGATATATAGCCCTCAGTCATATCCGTTTTAAAAAATTTTTAATCAGCGCTACTCAAACTTTATATTAATAATTTAATATTCCATACGCAATAAACAATTACAGCAGATAACATTTTTATATCCATATGTACAACCCGCAACATTCGGAATGTGACGTATATAAGAGCAATGTAACATACGGCTTTTTATCAGTCGTTATCACGCTTTCATCAGGTGAGTTTCAATATTACATTTAAAAAATAATAATTAATTACGAGTATTAATAAATTTCAGATTTCCTAACCATTATTATTATTATTATTATTATTATTGAAATTGAAATTGAAATTATATATCCCAATAAAATCGGTGTGTTTAAAAAAGAAATTAAAAAATTTATACAAATTTACTCCTAATTTAGTTGTTTGATTGATGTACTGTAAATTTACAAATATATGCATTGCGTTGTTTATTTGTTATATTGTGAACATTTCAAATTCATATGAGTCTACATACAGAATTTTTATTTTTAGTTTACTAATATTGCTTAACAATTCATTCCTTTCTGTTATTATTATATCTTTTTTTTTGACAACCACGTCAATATAATAATTTAATTTTAAGAAGTTACTAATTGTGAATAAAATTTAAATCTTTATTGTTATATGAAATATTATATACACAAGGTTCTGGCCGTTAAGTCTTGCGGACTTGGCTGGATCCACAAATTGTATACATTTATTTGGAAAATAAACCTATTCTATTCTATTCTATTATTATTATTATTTTTTTTTTTTCAAGCATCGGCTACTAGGGCCATTAGCTATTAACAATTTTTTTTTTATATCTTCATGAAAAGACCACACCTTCTTAGGTACGTTAACAAACGATTTATTCCAGTTGCGCTATCATCAAAGATTAAAACAAATGAATCTGGTACATTCAGTTCTGTCCTTAGGTTCTCATATAAAGGGCAATCTAGCAATATATGGTGGATTGTAATTTATAGATTACATAAATTACATTTTTGTGCTAGAAGATGTAAATGCGTGAGGTTTGTATGACCAATTCTCATTCTAGTGAGTACCACTTCCTCCCTTCTTTTTAAAGCATGCCTGTTTTTCCAAGGTAGAACTGACTTTTTTATTTGTTTTAATTGTGTTGTGGTCTTATCCCATTCTATCTGCCAGAGTTCATTTATTTTTGTTTTTATGTGCCGTTTAATATCATTTGGTTGAACTGGGATGTTGTCTGGTACTGTTGCATTGCTTCCCTTACGTGCTGCTTCATCCGCATATTCATTCCCCGCTATCCCGGCATGGCTAGGTACCCACATGAATATTACAGACTTCCCATCTTTCCCCATGCTGTGCAACATTGCTTTGATTGTGTTTTCTAAAGGATCTCTAGATTGTTCGTTGTTCATAAGAGCCTTAATTACACTTATTGAGTCTGTACATATCATGCTTGAACGGACGTTTACATGGTTTAGGAATAGGACAGCTTGAAAGACCGCATACAGTTCAGCTGAGAACACACTTGACAATGGGTTAAGTGACTAGTAGTGACCTTGGTTTTCCATGTAAATGGCACTACCAACCCCCTTAGATGTTTTAGATCCATCGGTGTGTACTATTTTGTTATGTTTCAATTCATGCGTGATGTTGTTAAATATACTTCTATAAATTTCATTGGACGTATTTTCTTTTGGGTAGCTTGCCAGATCTAGGCGGTAGGTAACGTTGGATATGTTCCACGGTGGGTACTCAATTATAGATTGCATAAACATTGGCGGTATGGTAATATTCAGTTCTTGGGCTTTTAGTAATGTGCGTATGATGGTTGGCTTTGTTGCTGTTGGTTTCGATTGATATTGTTCTAACATTTCCTTATCATGTAAAATTGGATAGTTTACGTGGTTAGGTACAGTTAATATTTTTAGTACGTAATTGAACTGCAACCTAAGTCTTCGTAGGTTTAATGGTGGGACACTACAATCTGAGTACACAGATTGGACAGGACTGGTACGGAATGCGCCAGTTACCATTTTCAGTCCACTTGCTTGAATTCTGTCTAGCCGCTTTAGGTGAGACTGTCGTGCAGATGAATATAATATACATGCATAATCCATAGTTGATAGTAACAAGGCTTTGTATAACTGTAGTAGTGTATGTCTATCTCCACCCCAAGTAATACCTGACATGCATTTGATAATGTTTAATTTTCTTTTACATTTTGTTTCCAGCATTTGGATATGGTCATGAAAATACAATTTTTTATCAAAAATTACTCCAAGGACTTTGATGCTATTTTGAAAATTAATTTTAAAATCCTTAATGAAGAGGATAGGGTCGTCGTGTTCATGTCGGAGTCTACAGAAGTGTATTGCAGTTGTTTTAGACACTGAGAATCGGAAACCTATTCTCTGCTACTTGCACTAAACGGTTAATTCCGTTTTGAATTGTTTTTTGGAGATCTTCTATGCTATTAGACATGTAGAACATGGTTAGATCGTCTACATATAAGCATCCGTGTATTGGGGATTGTACACTTTGAATCAAATCATTGATTGCAATTAAAAATAGAGTGCAACTTAGAACAGACCCCTGTGGGATACCGTTTTCCATTCTATGTGGTGGAGATTCAATTGTTCCAATTCTGGTTTTGAAAGTTCGATCACATAGAAAGCTTTTAATAATAGTGGCAAATTACCCCTAAGTCCACAATCGTATAATTTTTTAATAATATTGTATCTCCAAGTCAGGTCATATGCCTTCTCAAGGTCGAAACTTAAGGTTACCATATGTTGCCTTTGGAGAAACGATTTTCGGATACTATTCTCCAAATACACCAGTTGGTCAATGCCAGAGTGAAAGCGCCGAAATCCAGTTTGTCGCTTTGATAGCAATAACTCAGACTCCAGAAACCACATTAACCTGTCATTGACCATTCTTTCCAAAACTTTGCTAATGCAGGAGGTAAGTGATACGGGCCTGTAGTTTTCAGGTTTAGTATGGTCTTTATCTGGTTTAGGAACAGGTATTATAGTTGCTTCCTTCCAACTTAGAGGGTAAGTACCAAGTGAGTATATTTCGTTATATATACTCAATAATCTTTGTTTCTCAGGTATCGGGAGATTTCTCAGCATCGCATAGTGAATTTGGTCACTACCCGGCTTTTTCCAACTCTTCAAAGGAAAAGGGACTATTGTAACCAAAATGTTCATCGCAATAAAAGTGTATGTCTCGCTCAGTGCTATCCTTTATCGTGGAAAAGTGTTCACTATAACTATTTGAGCTACTCACCGCTTCGAAGTGTTTTGCTAGGGCTTCTATAATTTCTTCTTGTTTTTCAATTGTTTTGTTATGAATAGTTAATATTCTGGATGGGTCGTCAAAGGGCTTTCCTCCTATTTTTTTAACTTTCTTCCAGATTTCACATATTGGGGTGTTAGAATTAATCGACGTTATATAGTTTTGCCACGATGCTCTTTTATTAGTGAGTATAATTTTCCGTGAATAAGCACGGGCTTTTTTGAAAGCTACGTTTAACAACTTTTTCTTTACCATGATAGCATTTTTGACTTCTTCATTCCACCAAGGAATATTTGTGGAGCTTATTTTTTCTTTTGTTTGAGGAATACTTTTTTCCGCAGCTTTTATAACATTTTTAGTAAACTGCTCGATGTTTTCATCCATTCCTTCTGTAGGTAAGTTCGATAAGTTAGTTAACGTGTCAGAAAATAGCTTCCAGTTAGCGTCTTTAATTTTCCATTTTTTTGGTAATTTTGTAATAATTGGTCTAGTCGGTAGTGTAATGCTAATGGGGCAGTGATCGCTATTTTGGAAGTCATCGTCTGTCGTCCAACTCAGGTTTAGCGCTAATGTAGGTGACGAGAAAGCGAGATCGATTGCTGTTAGGTTATTTGATTTACTGTTAAAATGTGTAGGTTCTCCTCTGTTGAGCAGTACAATTGGATTGTTATTTATGAAGTCTTCAATTATGCGACCACGTTGATCAGTAGCATTAGAACCCCATAATGTTGAATGTGCGTTAAAATCGCCGACTAACAGAAACGGAGACGGCAGTTGATTTATTAAATCTTCAAGATCATTTAACCTCCAATTAAAGTCTGGGAGATACACGTTACATATCGTAGCTTTAATTGGTGAAACAATTTCTACAGCAATTGCCTGAAGTGCTGTATTAATGGGAATTGTTTTAACTGGTATATTGTTTTTGGTGTATATTATGACTCCTCCGCTTGCTCTATTATTTAAATTAAAGTTTTTGTTAAACGTTTTGTACCCCCTTAAATGGAAGTTATTGACACCCTTCAAATGAGTTTCTTGGAGACATACACAGAAGGGTTGATATGTAGCTAAAATCATCTTAAGGTTCGGGTAGTGGATACGTAGACCATTGCAGTTCCACTGTATTATATTATCGTGTTTATTGAATGTTTTATTTATAATATACTACTAGTTTACCTTAAGATTTTTAAACATAAATTATAAATAAATAGATATAATTTATAAGACAAACACGTTTTAATAAGTTATAAAATGTACAACACAAATAAGACACATAAATAAAAGATTAAAGACAAAAAACATATAAATTGACTAGACAAGACAACAAAATCAATATAGAATAAAATATCACAGATCAAAAATATCACATTAAAATCAGTATAAAGATAGATATCACAGGTCGAATATATCACCTTTTAGGTGTTATCGACTTCGTAGAAGACTCCGCAATATTATTTGTATTGCAAGCATTTTTCTTGCGTGGAACGCCTTTTGGCCATCCCACCTTTTTCTTTTTTTGTTTTCTAAGGGATGGGTCAATAAAAGATTCGTCTATTTCCCCGACTGAAGTTAGGGATATAGGTGCGGCTCTTTTTCTGCCCTCGGAAAAGTTTTCCGTTTCCATATCGCTCCCAATATCGGTAGTCGTGCACGATATTTCATGTATATATTCCTTAAGTGTTGTTTTTAAACTGTTCATTTGGGATTGGATAGTATTTTGTAATACTGGTAGTATAACTTTTGATACTTCACTTACTACTTCATTATTGCTATCCTTAGGTTGCGTAATTTGAGCATAAGTGCTAGCTGACGTGACAACAGATGTTTGCGCCATAGTTTTGGCTTCAGAAAAACTGACATTTTGTATAACTCTAATTTCCTGTATTTTCTTTTCAGATTTGTAAATGGAACATTCCTTTGACCTAGAGGAATGTTTACCGTTGCAATTTACACAAATGTGTTCCTCTCTACAGGCAGTACCTTCATGAGTGGGATAACCACACATGCACATAGGACTGTTTTTGCAATTTGAGGAGGTATGGCCAAACTGCTGGCATCTAAAACAGCGCATTGGCTCCGGAATAAAGGGGCGAACTTTTAAACTATACATAGCCGCTTTAATAACTTTTGGCAGCTCATGCCTTTCAAACGTTAACAGTAACATTGCGGTATCTACTAATGTTCCGTTCTTTCTACTTTGCAAACGTTTGACCTCTACTACACCTTCTGATTTCAAACCTTCTTGGATTTCATCAAGCGATGCGTTTAAAAAATCCCTACAATAAACTATACCTTTCCGACAATTTAAGAACTTGTGTGGCGTAACCTCCACATTCAGCTCGCCAATCGTTTTAAGTTTTAATAACGTATCTGTTTGTTTTTTCGATACTGTTTCCACTAACAATCCTTCCTTCACCTTGCTAATCTTTCTAGTTTCGCCGGCTGTACTATATATACTTTTACTAATAAGAAAAGGGCTGACTTTTTCAAAATTACCTTCTGGCAATAATTTAATGGACAGGAACCGAGGGTAACTTGTCTCGCTACCCAATTTTTGGTTTTTCCTTAATACAGGAAAGCTGTCTCCGTTTAAAGAGAGAGGCGGCTCTTGGGTATTTGAAATAAAATTTATATTGATCCCACGAGAACAGGAAGACAGAACAAGGTCAACCACGGCAGTGCTCCTATACTGTGGCAAGGCTAAATACTGTGGAGAGGCGCCCGGTTCCCCACAGGCGTTTCAACGTTAGAGACCAGGCTTCCCCCTGGCCACGCTTAGGCTTCCCCTCGCGCAATCCCTTCAGCACCAAAACTGCCAAACGACCTTGGGATTGGGGGATTTTTTATAAAGGTTACCTTCCTCGTAGTCCGGGCGGTAAAGCCAAGACCACCGACCGCTAGCTGTACGACGTTCCCTAGCCACGTCCTGCTAGAGTCTCTGAAGTACAATTCGCGGTTGCGGTATTAGGAGACGGCTAGCGCTCAGCCGTCTCCAGCAAGGACATCCCGAGCTTGCCACACCCGTATACGCTTTTGACGGCGCATGTCCTGGGAAGAGTAAGAAGAAAAGGAAGGGGACTCTCAGCTTTCGCTGGGAGTCTGAAGAAAGCAAGAGTTAGAGCGAGGGTGCTTCGACAGAAAAGAACTAAAGTAAGGGAAGCCACTCAAGACTAGTATAAGAAAAGTGGACTTCCAGCTAAGGGTACGCAGGGTTGCCATCCCTGTCCTCACTAGTTACGAGGCCCCACGTGAACTGGTCCGCGACACCGTATTTTCTAGAGCTAGCAGTGACTATTTACAGCCACGAGCTCATATTTCGGTGTTGGCCTTGCATCACATACGATCATTTGCAAGGTCACTCCCCTATCCGCCACCTGGGGACGTGCCTAGTAGGTAGTTCAACCCCTAGGCTATTATTATTATTATTATTATTATTATTGTTATTATTTTATTATTATTATTATTAATAATATTATACTTTTACTTGCTGCAGTTCATTCGACGGATATTTTCAGGTATGTTTCATTGGTTTTACTAAAAGCATTATTTTTATAAATGAATTTTTTAGATTTAAATTACCTGAAAAAGTGCTCACCGCTTGACTGCTATTGTAATCACTTATATCGCTCCAGGTAAGTTATATATCTATATTTGAAACATTAATTATACCGATAAATTACAGGTTCGATAAATTAAATCATATTCCTACTGCAGTTCATTCGTTCGCTAGACATCAATGGTATAACGTTTACAATTTATACTAAATGTATATTAATGATTTATTTTCAAAAATGGCTTTAATCGAGAAAATCAACTCTTCCGTAGAAATTATTGAACATTTTTACAAGCACGCCAATACTCATGATGAGAATAAAATCATCAACGTCATCGACGCTAATTTAAAACTGATCAAGACATGTGTTGGTGACTCATCATTGAGTATTGGAAGCAAAAGATATCTAGCGAGCGTTGCAGGTAAATTAGAACGGTACAGGATGCTAGTCAACCAGTTAAGAAAACCGGCTGTAGGAGGGTCCCTCGGAAGCAAGGGTACAGTCGAGTGAAGGGATTGGACTACAGCCTTTAAATCCAGGGTGAGCACTAGTATCATAATTAATTTAGGGGCATTTTTTAATGATAGTTTTAAGTTATTTGCAGTTAGGATTAAGTAAATTTTTTGCATATATAATAATATTTTAAAATTTAATTTAGAATTATGTGCAGAATTCGTTAAGCCATCTTTAAATAATGATGATAATTGAATGTATAGGGAATTTAGTTTTACAACCAAAAATTTTAATATTTTAAGAGCCCATCTAGAATATGAAAATTTGAAAAAATTATTCAATAGTAATGTTATTGATTACTTGATGGAGCGATTGCTTCAATTTGAAGAACAGGATAGTGGTTGGTCTTTATTAAACATTATTTCGTTAACTATAAACGTAAACAGCATAACTCTAATAAGGGCATCGTCCTTTATTCCTTTACCCCCTCAAATAAAAATAAAAAGTGCGTCATTAACGTAAAAAATAATGACGAAGCCTGTTTCGGGTGGGCTTTAGCATCAGCTCTCTTTCCCGTTACCCACCTCAATATTGCTCACGTATCATCCTATCCCTTTTATGCCGAAATCCTAAATTTTGAATATATAGTTTCCCATGATATTAAATCAAATCCCTGAATTTTTAAAATAAAATCCTAATTTATCTATAAACGTGTATGCTCTTGTTAGAAAAGACTTAACTACGTATAACACAGTACCTGTCTATTTATGCGAAGATAAGAAGCAGCAACACATTAATTTATTAATGATCCAGAAGAATTATGAAATTGAAAGCGAAATAGGTGATGACGTTTCCAA
This sequence comes from Vesta saturnalis, assembly GCA_036346205.1. Classification (NCBI taxonomy): domain Eukaryota; kingdom Metazoa; phylum Arthropoda; class Insecta; order Coleoptera; family Lampyridae; genus Vesta; species Vesta saturnalis. Next base: position 1,028,510 of record JARFJB010001773.1, read on the forward strand.
ACTTGAAACAACTAAAGACGATGATGAAGTCGTTAAATTTCATTTCTGCTGGATCAAAAATTTATCGGGATCAGTAGGTTCAAAGTTAACGAAGAAGAAAGGTAAATTATATCCATGCGATAGATGCCTCCACTATTCTAGTTCTCAAATTAAGCTAAGTAATCACAAGTTAGATTGTAAGTTAGTTAATAAATGTAGGATAGGGATCCCAAGCCAGGTTTGAATGTGTATTTTAAGAATTATGAGTTTATACAGACTGCGCCATTTATTTTATATTGCGACTTGGAATGTTCAGTGCAGGATTTCAAAGATGGCGAAACGCGGAATACCATTAAATATAAGAAACATAACATACGCAGCATCGCATATTATCTCCATTGGACGTTTAACGACTCCTTATCAAAATTTCGGTTGCGGAAGGGTGAGGAGTGTATTAATTCCACTATAGGTTTACATGCAGTTTCCGCTAAACGATATGTTTCAAGTTCACCTCTCTTCAATAATCCCAGCTTGAGTTTGATTGCATTACGGGTCTGCGTTAACTTCCGCTTAACCACCTTATCTCGAACATCCATTGCGAGCGACTGCGTCTGAATGACTATTATAAGCAGGTGATATAGCAATCATATCCGTTTCGGTATCTGCCGTAATCAAAGACTTTTACAGTGCATGCGAAATCGTAGTTAGTCTACCAACATTGCGCGCACATTGATTTAAATTGATCGAAGGTCATATCTGTACCTACATGCTCTTCGTATACATACTTCAAATGTATGCAATCTTGTTTAAATAACACAACCATATTCACATTATCGCGAATCAATTGCTTAGGGATCTTCGAGTATGTTTGACAGAGATAGAAGGAGTCCACGCCTGAGTGTCGCCCTCTACTAAAATAATCGCGAATAATGTTTTGATTGAGACACGAGATGTGGTCGAAGATCATTATAGAATTCTTAGCGATCTCTTCTGGCATGAGTACATCCGCCTTATCGTTGAATGCATTATACCTAATACCTCTTATCGGCTTACGTGCCTGCTCTAAATATTTATACTTTGGCTGCTCGAGCGACTTAGAGTAAACGTAAACATTTACGAATTTTAAGCCATGCGGTGCCTCCAATAGGCTAACCATCACGTTAGTCTTCCCACATCCGGAAGGTCCGCAAATAATTGCTCTTATTGATGTCGGAAAGAGACGACCATGCTTCCCTGCAACTTCGAATTTCAGGAAATCGTGACCATCCACAGGTAGTTCTTGAGGCGGTTTCGTAAACTGCATCATTCAGTTGCTGATAGTATACTGACCAGTTCACATGCCGTCCGAGAGCGGAGTATTAAACACTTTAATAAACAAATTACCTGTTGGACTGCATATTCCGGGTTATCGATATTGCGAACTAGGAACCAAGCTACAGAAACGTTTAGCTCGCGGCGATCCAGGTATAAATCCTCTAGACGAAGCTTGCAAGAACACTATATCGCCTCTAATAATTCTAACGATTTAACAAGCCGTCATTAAGCAGGTAGGGTGCTTCGAGATCAAGCTTGGAATCGTGTACGCTCGAAGGATTCAAGAGAAAGCAGCAGCCTTTGTCCTAGCGAACCCATGAAGCTTAAAACCACGTTAAGTATGGGCGCTAAGAAGGAGAAGAATACGAATAGGTGCTCGTTTAGAGGTGGTTTTAAAACCTATTCGAAAATCTGTCAAACGTCTGCTCAAAGATGGTAATCTGAAGAACCTTATTGATGTCAGTCTATCGGCCGCTAAGAAGGCTGTTAAGATTGCCGGCTAAGAAGGTGGCAATTACCAAGAATCATTCCGATACCTAAAACTGGCGGCTTTCTCCCATTCCTAATACCTCTATTCGCCGGTCTCTCAGCTGCAGGTGCTACAGCAGGTGGTGCTAGCGGTATAGCTAAAGCTGTCAACGACGCTTCGGCGGCGAAGGAGCAATTGGAGGAGGCTCAACGCTATAAAACAATGGGGGCGGTAGCTCTAAGGAGTGGCAAAGGACTTTGTTTGCATCCTCATAAGAAGGGATGTGCTTTATACTTGAACCCATATCCAAAAGACATAAACTTGCCTCGGAGAGCATTAACCGATTCCGATCTGAATAAGTATGCTAAATATGTGCCATTCTTTAGATGCGTATTTATGCGTGATTCTTTACCCCATAAACCGTATCTTAATGAGTGCGCTATCGTGAACTTTGACGACTTTGGAGGAAGATGTACTCATTGGGTTGGTTTCAAGGAACGAGGTCATGATGTCATCTACTACGATAGCTTCGGATATTTAGCGCCACCACTTGAAATAATTATATATTTAAGAGATTGTAAAATTAGGTATAATTATGACAAGGAACAAAATTATAATACATTTAAATGTGGACATTTATGTCTAGATTTTCTATGTGATAAATACCTTGAAATATTATTTATTTATTTGTAGTCATGTCTCAAACGTTCACGTTGACGGGTGAGGAAAGCGTGCTCAGTGCAACGTATTTTCCGCCAATCGAACTTGATCCTAATTATCAACATGGATTAGGATTTTACGGCTGCAATTCTATACAAAATATTCATGAGGGTAACAACAAGTTTTACTATATTACGAAAACTGGCGAGCATAAAGCGATTACGATTCCGAGTGGTGAAGATTCTATTGGGCGCATGCTCGGCTTCTCACCTAACGTTTACAGAGCAGGTCACACCCATAAATTTGATTTGGATGTTTAAATAATTCACGCTACAAATATACATGTAGGGTGTAATTTAACCGGAGGCGCATACAAGAACAGTGAGCAGTTGCATACAATCTTCGAGTTTGACGTACACGTTGAACCAGGTTATAAAGTAATCAAGTAGCCGGCTACAGTTATTTATTTACCTGTGTTTATACGGCATATAGATAACCTTGAAATTGGTTGATCAAGAGGTTAAATTAGTGGACTTTGGTAACGAGAAGGTAACTACTAGATTGGAACTGAAGAAATATGGGTCTTAAGATTTTCGGCAGTAGGTCTCTACTTGCAGACGAGAGCACAGCGTTAACCGAAGACGACGTTCGGTTTCTACAATATCTCGGCTATAAAGTACTAAGACGATATGGAAGAAGCGCTGAAAAGTTTATTCATAGAGGTACGAAGATATGATCGTGGATTGCGGTCGTCCAACTTACACAACAAACGCATACGGCAACTCCGATGAGATTAATCTGGTTGTGCAAAAAGCCGATCTCATTACAGCTACTTACGATAGTGTTATATATTTAGAAGACACTTTAACCCCTGATGAAGCAAACAAAGCGTATAGTCTCACTAATAATGCACTTCTCTTCCTCTTCAGTGAGGTTCGATTCATGTTAGGCGACCAGGTGATTGAAACTGTACGTTTACCTGGTATTAACGCGCCATTAAAGGATATTGCTGATATACTGCAGATCAAAGTAGTTGTTTATCGCATGCAGGATGGAGTCCGCAAAAAATTCTCTTCAACTGTTAAACAGCACCAACACGGACTTCTGCGCTTCCATACCGCTCAAGCATGTGTTGGGATTTGCGGAGGGTTATACGAAGCATCTAGTCAGCATACGTCAAGATCTGGTATTGGTTCGATCTAAGACCGATGTCGACTGCTACAGCGGTGAAATGGAAGTGCAACTTGACGAAGATTACGTGGAAAGTTCCATATGTAATTCCGAATGATGCTATGAAGCTGTTTATCTATCATACAAGTTGCGTTTCACGCTCGAGATTTGTACATATATCGGGCCTTACTAGCATCAACGTCAATGGTTTGGGCGGTGAAGAGCAGTACAGGATTTCAACGCCCTCAATGGCTACTGGTTGCTTTCCATACGAAGAAGCGAAATAATAGGGAAGAGAGTGCAAGAAATTCGATCACTTAAATATTTCGAATATAAAAGCAAATAATAATAGAAGGTATCCGTATGAGCAGCAAAATCTCGTTTTCGCTGATAACACATACGTGGATGCTTATGAAGAACATTTAAACTTTCGAAATCAATATTATAATTCACCACAAGGTTCTATGCTTAGTTACGAACAATTTAAGAGTCAACCAATATTTATAACTAACTGTACTCGTTAAAACGAGAGTATTCATAATGTAGTTATTGATTTGAAATTGGAAGTTGAAGCATCTTCGGCCTTTGCCGCTGATACTTCGGGATATTGTGTTGTTTTGCACGATGTATTAATTGAATATGAACCATTTCCTGGCATTGTACGTAAAATGTAATTATTATATGAAGCTGAATAAAGTTGTATATTGAATCATAGTAATAAAATACTGTTTCACATAATGTGCGTTTTATTTTTCACACCTGTTTTTATACCGGAAGCTAGGAGTCCAGAATATAGCATGCAAACCTTCCAGAACCTATTTCAAGTTTTCCCGCCATAACAATTGCAGGAACCTATATCTACTTAATATACCACTAGATGGAGCAGCGATCAAACCCTAATCCGCTTTTAAAAAATGTACCAATAGGTAAAGTCTTTAATAAAATACTGATTTACATAGTATACGTTTATTTTTACATATATTTTACAAATATGGTCTATTAATGGTTAAAGCTACATCTTTTATAAACTTTTGCGGGAAGATGTGTACAATTTCAGTTAAAAATGAATAATCTTCTACATTATACCAATGCCCTATTAATATTTACAGAAAAATTTGCCTTGAGATAATACTCTTTCTTCATCGCTCAGATCTTCATTGTACAGATTCGTTGCCACTTCATTTACAAAATCTTCATAAATCGAATAATTACGATAATCATTCATATAATTCAGCCTCTGATTTATCACCTCCACAGCCGATAATAATACTGCTTATTCTAATTCGCTTATCTTCGTCGGTAATAAACAGAAATTCAATTTTTACACCATAATCTATATAGATAACTTTCTCGGGTTTGTCAGATTTTAGAGTTAGACGTATTAGATGCTCAGTTTTAATGTTCAAGATATCGCGCCATTCCTCTATATCAAAGCGCAGGCAGCATGTGTAGGTAAATGTCGTCCAAAACAATTGTACTACAGGTTTAAAGCCATTATTCTACATTGAACTTCCTACTTCGAGTACGTTGGAATTATCGATAAATAGTGCCCACGTTAATAATAAACATTCTACAACAAAGCTATTAATGAGATGTCGGTACCGCAATACTAATTACCTTTAGACACCGCTTCAGGTGTAACAGACCATGAATAATCAGCTTTATCACCAATATCCCATATATTTCCTATATCAGACATATCCGTTTGTTCAATAACCATATCATCTGATTGATTTCAATTAACTACTTATTCAACTACGTTACCACCCTATTTGTAGCGAATGTGACGTCACATTAAATGAGAATGAAGCCTAGCTTCATCCCCCAAGCTATCTTACATTACCTATGTTAGCGATAGGAAGTGCATACCATTCGTTTATTACCTATGGTAGCGATAAGAAGTGCATGCGGAAATTATATTGTAAGTATGTAAACCTGTTTTAATCATTTATTTATTATTGGTATTGCTTAGATAGACCGTATATTCTCTGAGTTTGAAGCGATGAGTGAAAATATTCGACGGGTAATTAAATATGAATTGCTACAATTATGTGCTGAAAATTTGCTTGCAATATGGAATAAGTTGCCTCCTTATTATCAGGAGGATAGACAATTACGTGCTAAAATAAGATGTGTGAAACATTGGAATAAATTAATCGATGCTGATCAAATTGATGGAGCACCTCCTCTAATGTTTTATTGTTTCCAATGTAATAATAAATAAACTATGATACTGTATTTTACCTTTTCATATTAACTCGTAGGAATAAACAACTTCATACACTATAAACATTCTTTTATTATTATATTTATATACAATATGTACATTAATATAATTATAAGAACACGCTGATGATTAGGCAGGTTATCCTGTAAATATAATTCATTAATTTTATAATGCAGAATAATAATAATGACATACCTGTATAATTAATGAAGAATAGTTTAGTCATCATTTTAGATTTATCAACATCTACGCCGTCTCCATAAACCAGGGCAATTTGTTCAATGCACTGCTGCAGATTATGCCCCTTCTCATCCGTTAGCTCTTTCGTTAACCTCTCTGGGAGAAATATAGTATGTTCTATTTCTACCGCTACCTTTCTACCGGATGTATTGTTTACAATTTTAATAATTTTTAGCCGAGATTTATAATCGATAACCATATCAGAAACTTTTAATACAGGCTTAATATTACCTGCGCCCACTAAGTTTAGGTGTTGTAGAAGATCCATATTGAAGAGTTTAATATAAGTACATATAACAACTGAAGTTATATACCGATTTTGATTACTATTTATATCGAATTTTGATCAATATATTGAGAATGTGGTTTCCGGTTTCATTGTTCTATAAGAAAATAGTCACCTGGATGTAGAAATATTGCTGAAATCATTATCTTCCTTAATAGAAATGATATAGTTTACATATAAATCGTGAATAGCGTTGATAACAAAACGGATATGTCTGCGGCTGATAACCGTATTTTCATACATTGTAAATCTGTTAATATTTTATTTAAAATTGGAAATCATATTTTATTACTTTAAAATACTGTATCTAGTATTTTAATTTTAAAAATGTGTACAAATGCAAAAGTCAAATCCAGCAATTACGTAACAAATGCAAATAGTTTTATTTTATTACTTCAAATTTAATTGTAATAATTACATATGGTGTTATGCTCGCGAAATGTTTCCATTTCAACTTATCGAATACCTTCTCTTTCTAATAGCGTCTCTCCCTTCAACATGAAAAGCTACTCATTGATTCAATCTCGTGACGTCAGCTTAAATTTTTCAATGTAATTTGAATTTTTATTTAACGCTTTAGTTTTAATTATTTTAGAATATAATGCAATTACATACAGCATCATATGATAATGATTGTTGTTGTAATTAGCTTTCTAGCAAATGCAAATAGTTTAATTCATAACATCAAATCATTTTGATAATTTATTACCTTATTAGTATCACATATTTATCAACGAAAACTTTATTTTCTGTTTACTACTATATGCTTTAATTAAACATTATTTTTAGCTATTTCATTACTCTAAAGACAATAATAGAATCTGTATTTTAATTGTAAAAATGTAATTACATGTAGTGTACATTAGCAATTATTTTTTAGGTCGCGCGCCGGATGTTGATTACTCCAACCAAATGAAAAGCTCATTCATTCACTGACGTCAGCTTAAATATTTACGCTTATATCACACTGTTTACATTTCATATCTAAAACCCTGGTATCTCAATCGGTTATATGGACATGCATAGATTCATAACTTGATTTACTCGAGTTCGAATCCCGGTGCAAACAATTTTTCAGGCTTTATACTCCAAACGGAAGTTCCTTTTCGACAGTAACAAACAAGCTGTCTGCAACCTACCAGAACCCGCCGAAGACGTCCAGAGGCTGCTGAACAATTATAAAATGGCGGCCACGTCTCTCATTGGACAGCTACTGGGCCAACCTCCTTCCTGAACTTAATAGGGGGCGTGGCCCATCCTCGCATTCCATTGGTTTGACGTCATTGCTTCTTCCGGTAGGAAGAGCCACCCCCTCTTGGCACATCCTCGCATTCTATTGTCTTGACATCATTGCTCATTGCGGTAGGAGGAGCCACGCCCTCTTCTCCCATTGGTCCTGCAACCACAAACTTCCGATGGGGCCGGGGTTTAAGTGCTCCCTCACGTCGATGATTGGCGTGACGTCACATCCTGTCGCAGAACCCTCTTAGCCTTACTACGATTTGAGTTGTTTCATCTATGACCATGGGCTCTGGTCAATGACGTTTGATACTCGAAGAAGCTGGTTGGTGCTGCTTGACAGGAACGCGAACGGTAAGATCTTCTTTCTTGTATACCAAGGGAATTACGTTTGGGTTCAATCTGGTTCTGTGGAGGATGCTATTTGGTATATCTCCAGAACAAACATGTTTTTCACATAGAAATTTGTTTCTTAGTTCCTCCTGTTGAAAAGCAAATAGACTACTACTTCCGCTATTTAAAATCCTTTTCCGTATGAGAGCTTCATTATTTGGAAGATAGAAAAGAATTATATTATCTTTCCATGTAAACGACTACTCAAAATAGGTGCAGTTCGCACCTCTTCTGGCAGGTATAGGAACCGGAACCTAAAATTAATAAAAAAATATGTATAGATTGGGGTTCAAATGGTATCGAGTGTCAATTTGAAAACTTGCCAGACCTTCGAAACTGTAACAGGCAAGTAAAATTTTTCTAAAACGTTACTGGAACATTGAGGGTGAACCAATATGACTCATACAGATATCTTCTGCAACTCACCCCTTAGGTGCCAACCACTCCACCCCTATTTTTTAAATTACTAAATAGTTAGTTACTAAATAGTTCATCATCTTCATCTCTTTGATTTTCTAATTCGTGAATTATACGGGACTGTATTGTTTCATCTGACATTTGAAGTTCACCATTTAAATTTTGATTAACAAAGGTCCAATAATACAATTTCGAAGAATACCTGCCCAGACATTAATTTTTTCAGGATACTGCGTATAGTCTTCCCTAATAAGATGTGGATTGTCATCACTTCAATAACGACAGATTTGTTCGTTGACATAGCCGTTAAGGTAAAAGGTATATTCGTAGCTAAAACTATAAGTTCTCACTAATTCAGGCTCATCTATAATCTCATTGATCATAATTTCGGAAAATTCAATTGGCCTATCATCGCCAAGTTCTTGAGTAATATGGATTTTATGGGGACGAAATTTGGGCATTTTCAACACTGCGGACAGATTGATGGCAAAACCCTGCGGGTGATAATGGTTCCCCCTGCATCTGTCATAGTTTCGAAGATATGAGTCCTGGCAACTTTTCAAATTGACACCCGGTATGTGTGCTTATACATTGAGCTACAGGTTGAGATAATCTCCTTGATTGGTGTGATACTGTTAATGCTCTCATTTTAATTTTGTGGAGGTTACAAACAAAATTCACTCATGTACCACACAAAATTAAATGTGGCGACAAACAAAATGAAATGTAGTGAATTTTGATTTCTGAATAAAATTATTTAAATCGTTTATACAAAATACGAGTAAGATTAGTTTACTACTCGTATTAACAAAGATACGACCTTCAGTTCAGAAGGTTATTTGAAATTAGTGATGGGAACAATCGAATGATTTCAACAATCAAACCTCACCTCTCGAGTGAAATTTACAACAGAATGATCATTCGAATGATTTCATTTCACAAAATGACGTCACTTAGGCCAATCTCTCGTTTCTCAGGAGAACACGAGTTCACAAGTCTCGCATTGTCAAGTCAGCTGGGTACAATCGACAATCGTCACAGATGTATTACGTCTGGTATAACCTAATCGCTTACCCCGCTGCGCGACGGCTACGCCAAAAGAGTCGGCGGCGGTAAAGCAATATACGCAAATAATTATTATTAAGATATCCTAATAAAACTGTCTTGTCAAGGTGGTTGCAATTTTTTTTCTTCCTTGTGTTTCCCTTTTCTTTAGATTCACTGAAGTCAAATCAATCGCGCAACAAGTCTATTTCGAAAATTAAAATGAGTCGCCGTATTGGTAATACTATAGTTTTGGAGTTTTTTATAAAGTCCAGTGTAGAATCTAAGCTGTGCACTAAACGTTTCCTTTTCATATTGTATACTGAGCCTGACATCTAATTTAAGAGTTTGTTGCATTTAGAATTGTGCTACGTATCCTTTCAAACATTAAAACTTGAATAAGAACTATTTTTATGGTTCGAATGGTCGGTTATTTTTCATTCGAGAGGTCCCATCACTGTTTGAAACCTGTGTAATTCCACACAGTTGATCTAATGAGTGTGGCTTTTATATTTCCATATCACATGTCTTTGAGAGATCATATTACACAGATAACACACGTTGTCTGCAGTGTAGTTCCCATTGGACAATAAGAATATTGCTCATCAGGAATTTGCATGCAACACATTTATTATAGGTACTTGCCTCAAAAATAAATACAGTAATAAAAAAAATAGTCATTAGGTACTTCACAGATAACGTAACAGCAAAAGGAGCACTAGGCAATAACAAATTAGAAAATCAATAACAAATCCCAAACAATAACAAATTTAAAACAGTAACAAACACCAACTCAGAAACACTGCTAACTACGAGTACCCAACTGAAACACAAATAAGGAATTGGAATTATTTAAATGATTTTTGTCTCACCGTTAAAAGGTTCCGTCAACATGGCCGTCGTTTCAGGTACAGGAACATTAGTACGCAAAGTCACTAACCATCTTAAATACATAACAAACAGGTATTAGTTGGCTAACATGTACAGTATTTTGTATTCTATGTTAAGTAATGTGTTTGTTAAAAAATAAAACATAATAAATAATGTTTTATTTTATACTACCCATAACATAAAATATTTACACCATGCACGCCTCTGGATGTTACGTACGTGCACACTTAGTTAGTGACATTTAAACGCGGCCATATTGACGGATCCTGTTTAACAGTGAGACCAAGTGTATACCGACACCCAAGTAGAAATACGTAAACGCAATTTTGTTAAATCACAGTAACAGTTTTACCAGGAGCATGTTGGAGACGCTGCTCAATAGAGGGCGCGTTAAGCATACCAAAGGCATTTAAAATAAGTATATCTTAAGTATATTTTTGTTACCCATCAAATGCATTGCCGTTAGCAATCTTTTATGTGTGTACATCTGTACATCTGTGCCCGTACTAAAAATGTGCGTGTCACAGTCCGCTCCTCTACAAGTTCGAACATCTTGTATGTCTGACCCATGCCTTGCTTTTATCATAACATGGTCAATCTGGTTCCTTGTTATTCCATTCGGTAACAGCCATGTTTCTTAGTGAACCTTTTTGTACGCGAATCTTGTACCGCTTACGATGAAATAATTACTACTGGCCAGGATTATTAAACGTTGCCCATGTTCACATCGTTTCTTGGGGCTTCATCTAATTTTTCTTGTACCTGAGCATCAAATAACTACTTCTCCTCATCCCCTTTATTTTCGGTCGGAGCATGTAGTACACTGCAAATGGGAATATTAAAGAATTTTGCTTTTATTCTTAGTACCGTCAGTCTTTCATTTACCGGACTAAATGCTAGTATTGTATACTTATATTTGTTGCTTATTACAAATTTTGTTCCGAACTCACCCCCTTTTACCACACTGTATGCTATTGTGTAATCCCCTGATTTCACTATCCTTCTATCTCATTTCTTGTACTGCTACAATATCTAATTTATACTTTGTTATGTCGTTCTTTAAGTTCGTGATTGCCCCTAAACTATTTAAACTTTTTACATTCCATGTCCCTAACCAAAGATTCGTTTGCTTCCTTTTTTATTTGTCCATTTTCTAGACGCCTTCCACAATTTGTAATAATTCTCATTTGCTTCTTCAATTCTTCGTCATCATCAATCTCTAGCGATCTCACGCTTGATGTCCTTGCTTTACTCAGCTTATCATTTATTTTTGACAGCTGTTTCGCTTCATTATCCTCTAATCTTCCAGCGTATACTCCTTTCCGTCTATTAAACGTTTGTTATATCTCAAATGTGCCTTTTTTTCCGTTTTCTCTTACTTATTTCATATATTGACCCAACTTTATTTTATTCTGCAATCCATATTTATGTGCCTTTAGTTTTTTGTAGCTCTCAATACCTTCATTTTTATCCCATCCCATCATCTCTACCAGTATAGGTCTATTTTTCTGTAGCATGCCTTTTCTTAACCTTGCTATATCTCCTTCTTCTGGTTTAACCTGATTTACACGTCCCATTTTTTGAAATACATCTACTTTCTTCTTCATTTTCTCCTTCTGCTTCTTCCACTCAATAAAGCACTAGATTTTTCTTTCTCACCTCTTACTCCAATACTTCTATTTTTGTTCCCTGTTCTCTCATCTGCCGCTTTAGTGACTGACTTTCTTCGACCCGTTCGAGGTCGGCCCCCCTCTTATCTTTATGTCTGAGTTTTAAATTAACTTTCTTTCTATTAATTCTAATCCTATCTTGTTTTCTGTTAGCTTACAGTGTTATATTACCTAACCACTCACCACCACACAATTGTTCACTTTAAATCATCCGTTTCTACCGTTGTTATTCGCTACGAAATTATTTGTCACTCACTCAACCACGCCACGACTGGGCCCTTCCCGGAAGGCTTACTGAGTCTAAAAAAGAAACTTCTTCTAAAAAGATGGTTGGTCAATATTTGGACCATTATAAAGCATTTGAAGATGATGATTCAAATGTCACAGATCTGATAAATCTTCATGACATGGAAAGTCATGATAGGATAGGACTAAGAGACCAATTAAATATTGTGTGCAAAGGTAGTAAATTTAATGTACTTAAGTGGAAATAATTGCAATACAATAGGTAAGCCTAATGCTATGAAAGCAGAACTGAAAGAGCTATGAGGCCCATGAAGCTCCAGATCAGCCATCCTATGGAGCAGGCATGTTGTACTGTAACTGTTTTTAACTATATGTGTGTTTTAAAATGTATAAACAATATTCAAGTGCGATGTTTTTTTTAGAAGAGATATTTACATGATTTTTTTTTGTTCCTAAGAAAATTCTTTACATTGTGAACAAATACTTCTTTAAATTTTTTAGTCTTAAATAAATTATAAAATCGTTCAACAAAAACATGGGAAAATTTTAGACATTAAAGAAAATTTGAAATGACATTTTAAAATAATTATATTTTGTTAACAATAATGTGCTCTTCAAATTAAAAAAAAAAAGACTTATATCGTTTAGGAGCACTGTGTTCTTAAATACGTTGAATTTAACAAGGGCAGTATACGCCTACCCAGTACCCTTAAAACCCGATGTAACTTAAGGAGGTATTTACACTATCTCAACCAAATATTTTATAGCGCTGAGTTGCGAGGCGGAGTTCCTAATCAAAATCAGATGCACCGAGAACTGTACGCATCACGTATCGTAAAGTCAAACTGGTAATGCAATGCAAATAATCAAATTTATGTAAACATACCGTTAAGCAAACCGTTTTGAAAGGCAGCTCCATAATTAAAAGAACCCAAACCTGATTCAAAACAAGTTCTACCTGTGCATTTAAAAACCTGATGCAGTAACAAGAGCTCTAGATACCGTTTGACGTAAAATCAAAGACGATGCCTAAACGTTCTTTAAAACCCTAAACGCAATTTTTTTGTATATAACCAACATTGAATTAAATAAAAAGGATTATCATCAAAAAAACTTACTATGAGGCATGTCAATTAAATAACCGGACTAGTCTCAAAAATTAGCTTTATTGAAAACTAATTACAAATAGCTTTTAATCCCCTTCAACATACTTTTCTTCCCTATCTATACACCACTGTTCAAAGCAATGCTGCAGGTCATTAAGCGTCACCTTCTTCAGTAAGGCTGTTGTTTTCTACAAACTGAAAATGTGTTCCCGTTAAGCCACTTTTCACTTTTGGAAACAGGTAGAAGTCCATGGTGCGAGATCTGGTGAATACGGTGGATGCTCAAGCAAAGTAATGCGTTTGTCCGCCAAGAATTGTTTCACAGAGATCGCATTGTGCACCGGGGCGTTGTCTTAGTGCAAAACCCACGTGTTGTTGCTCCACAGATCTGGTCTTTTCTACCTCACTCTTTCTCTAAGCTTGTTTCAAAACCTCGATGTAGTACTGCTCGTTTACCGTTAATTATAATGTTCGACAAAACGATGAGCATAACCTTCAGTTTCAATTTGATCCTTCGAGATTTTTTGTCCTTTGGCGATGTGGAGGTCTTCCAGTTTCAGGGTCGTAATGAAAAATCTACGTTTCGTCACATGCGACGGCTTTTTCAATAAGTGCAAGATCTTCTGTAAAACGTTCCATGATGTCAAAGGAAATTTTTTTCCTGTTCATTTTTTGCTCGAGTGTCAGATTTTTTGGTATCATTTTTGAACAATCTTTCGTCATTTGCAATTCTTCGGTCAAAATTTTCCGAACACTCAAATGTCGGTGTTTACGCGCAATTTCATTAATTTTCTGTTTTTTCCAGTTCTTGATGTCACAGGTCGACCAGAACGTTTATCATCTTCAATAACCTTCCGAAAATCGTTTGTGCCATTAAAAAATTTGACTACGTGACATACTATTATCTCCAAATACATCCTTTAGCAATTGAAAACATTCAGTTGGAGTTTTTTTAATTTCACGAGGAATTTCAAATTAATGCGCTGCTCGATTTTTAGGCTTATTGTCATCGCAGAACTCCGACACTCCGTCTTACACAAACAAGGATTAAAACCAAAGTAAACTAGATAGGACAGAATAACCCCAAGCTTAAAGGCTAAGATATGTACAGTTTGGTTATTTAATTATCATACCTCGTACATTTCCAGGCACCACTGGTAAGAAAAGTTTCTTTTGTACAATTGAACAAGTTAAGTTTATCTTAAGGTGCTAAAGTACTCAAGACGTTATTGAATTGCCAAAAGATGCCCACGAACAGTTATTTTAAAAGAAGAAAACATCTTGCAAGCATGGTTATCCTTGATATAGGCCTTCTTTATATAGAAAGTTAGAGTGAAGATTGTATTGGGGAAATTGCTAGTCGGGTGAATCGGGGTTTCTAGATATTTACTTTCGGGTAACTATGAATTCGATGAAAGGAGTATTGTCCATGTGTTCTCGTATTGATTATTCCTCGTTGACTTCATTATTACTTTTTTCTGGATGTTCTTTACTTGAGATTGATTTTTAACTGCTGCTGTCACGTTGATGCTTACTGGTTTGTGACAAGCTTAAAGGCTAAGATATGTACAGTCTGGTTATTTAATTATTATACCTCGTATATTTCCAGGCACCACTGGTAAGAAAAGTTTCTTTTGTACAATTAAACAAGTTAAGTTTATCTTAAGGTGCTAAAGTACTGAGGAGAATATTGAATGGCCAAAAGATGTCCACGAACAGTTATTTTAAAAGAAGAAAACATCTTGCAAGCAAGGTTATCTTTGATATAGCCCTTCTTTATATAGAAAGTTAGAGTGAAGATTGTATTGGGGAAATTGCGTCGAGTGAATCGGGGTTTCTAGATAGGGGAAAGTGGGGCAAAGTGGAAGGCCTAAGACAAAATTGATAAAAAAAAATCTAAAAAACAGTTTAATGGAAATCAAAACCAAATGCTCCACTAGAATGTATATTTGTTTATTATAAGTAATGTAAATAAACGCAAAATTAGAAACACCAAAAGAGTAATTACTTTTTTTAAAAATCTTGAAAATTTTCCACTTTACCCCAGGTATGGGGCAAAATGGAAAATATCAGCGAGCAATATAATAAAAAAATACATTACAAAAATCTTATTTTTCCATGCCTAAGCTTCTCATGCATGGTAAGGCGACCAACAATTTCCTTCATGTAGACGGCGCTGTTATCAGGAACTTCGGGAAACACATAAATATTATAATTTTGTCTGTATTGTCGCATAAACGAAACTTGAACTCCTTCTTCGTCCATAGACTGAACTTCTGCCACAAATTTTTTCTTTTGTTTACCATTTGGATTTTCAAGTTCCACAGGTAGAAAATCATTTTGTTTAACGTGTTGACATGTTACTTTTTCAATACATAATTTTTCCACAGAATTAATCACTTTGTCCCCATCGTTGCCTGACGAATCGTTGAAAATTTCATCAGAAGATGAAAAATCGTCGCAAAGTTCCTCAGAAGATGATTCAGATATTGATTGAATGTTTTCAGGCTTTCTTCGTTTGTTTTTTTCTTTCTTAACATTTGGAACCATTTTTCGCTTTACAGTTTTGGCCTTTGTTTTACCAATAGAGTTAAGAGATGCCTTTAGTTCGTCTAGGTTTGGAGTAGCTGTTATTTTCCACGTTTATGTGGTTTTCGTTGTTTTTTGGCAAGCTTTCGGAATTGGCATTATGTCGCTTGGAGAATAGTAAATATTATCAGATGACTCTTGTACAAAAGAACAACTAGGTTGTGGTGATACGTTTTCTCTGTTTTCCAGTTTCTTGTTTGCGGAAGGAATTCTACTGGCAACTTTTTTGGATTTAGGTGTGATATCATTATCCCGAACAGGAAAATTGGTAGAAGACGTTAATGGTGAAGGTGTTCTGTGTTCCATTTCCTGATTTTCTGCAGGCAAAACAGTATCATTTTGATCCTGATCAGTTGTTCCTGCTGGTTTATACAACTCTTCAGGGAATATTTCAGGATTATAAGGCCATATGCCTGTATTTTTAAATCCATTAATTGCATTTTGTGCTGTTGCAGCCCGTTGAAAAGCTCCTCCAAACAGTTCACCAACATTATGGACTATAATAACTTGACCAGGATGGTTTCTTAGCCATTTTTTTGCCTCCTGTTCATAATATGTGCTTAGAGGGAACATAAATGAAACGTCAAGGGGTTGTAATCGGTGAGAAGTGTGCGGCGGCAAAACAAGTATGTGAACATTGTTTTGTCTTTCCATTTCCACTACCTAACGATAAATTTTTAGCGTGGGTTGCATGTTCGTCTAAAATTAGCACAGGGTCATCAACACTTGGTTTGGCATATTTCAAAAAATGGTTAAACCATATCGGTGCTTTTGCATCCATCCGGATGGGTGATACTCCACAATGCTCTCCGGTGGAAGTCCTATTTCAAATAATGGATTTCTTCGTACTCGAGGACATATTGATAATGGTGGTATATACGATCCCAAGGCGTTGAAACAGATTTCAGCAGTCACGAGAACTTTATCACCCGATGCAAGAACCCTACTTGTTTCTTTCCCTTTAGAGAATAAACTTTTGATGGCTTACTAGACACTGTAGATATGCCAGTTTCATCGCAGTTATAAATACGACTCGGTGTAAACCTATGCTTGTCCATCAATTCTCCAAGTAATTTGAAAAACTTTGACACATTGGGCTTATTGAAAGCTGCTGCTCTCGCTGCTGAGGTGTTTTCGGGTAAACGTAGGACAATATTTTGATTTCGTTTTAAAAATCCATAGACCCAATCGCAGCCCGCTAGGCCTGTTTCAGCATTAAAATTGTTGGGAGTTCTATTTTTTTGTGCATATTCAAATGCTAATGCTCTCAGATCTCTTCTAGTCAAACCAAAGAGTTTACTTTCCATTAAAAGTATATAATTGGCCAATTCATGCTCTTGCTCTATATTAAAAATGGGCCTATAATGACCTAAGAACTTTTTTGATGCATTAACTGCTGTTTTTCCGATTTAACTCGTCTGTGAAGCGTGCCAACAGGGACATTATATTTTTCAGCAGCTTTCTCATATCCACATATTCCATTTCTAATGTCATTTATGGCATTTGCCATCGATTGTTCTGTCGAAGAATGCTGTTTAGATGTCCTCTTATACTCACGAACCATACTGTAAAGAAATTCACAATGAATAAAATCGCTAGGGCAAAGTGAAAAATTTTCCACCTTATAAGGTTTATAAGGTCATTTCAAGCGTTACAAATAAATTATAAAATCCCTAATAGCTGCGTTAAACAAATAAATCCATTAGTACTAGAAGAAGACATTAATTATAGTGACGAGGATTCAACCATTGACAACATGACTTTAACTAATATTGAATTTTTTAACTTAGCTAGCAGAATACTCCCGCAGGAATTTGACGGAAATCCGACAAAATTACGCGCATTCGTAGACGCACTTATATTATTAAATGAAAATTCAGCGGATCATGACAATAATGCGGTAGCTTACGTTAAAACACGCTGAATAGGTAAAGCACGCGATTTAGTGACGAATGAAAATTCAATACAAGCAATTGTAGATGTTTTAAAAAATGGAATTAAGGGCGAAAATTCACAGCTTTTAACCGCGAAACTTTTAAATTGCAAATAAAATCACAAAGATGCTACATCATACACAACGGAAATAGAATCTCTAGCAGAAAACTTAAAACAAGCATTTATCTCAGAAGGCGTACCAATAGCAGTAGCAGGTAAATATGCCACTGACAATGTCATTAGGTCACTCTCGCAAAATGCTAATTCAGATAGAACCAAGTTGATAATGGAAGCTGGAAATTTTTCAAATGTACAGGAAGCATTAACTAAATTTGCAAACATAACATCTTCCATGTCGACAGTTACTAATAACCCGAACGTTTTTTACACAAACCGGAACACCAATTACTATAGGACAAATAACTCAAATCGCGGACATAGGCCGTTAAACAGGTGGAATAACAACCGAGGCAGAAACAATAATTTCCAACCTCATATTAGATCACCACATACGCAACAAAGTCGTGGGCGAAATTTTAGATTTAACAATTATTTTAGAAATAATAGGCATAACGACCGAAATTTCACGCGAACCGTAAGACCATTAGCATTAGAGTCGGGAAACGAACAGTTCCCCCAGCAGGAACAACTGGGGGACGCTGCGTAAATATTTTTAATTGCCAATTATCTTTCACTAATTTTGTAACACTTTCAACAAAAATGACTGGTTCACAATGTACATTTCTTTTAGATACAGGAGCGGATATTTTAATTTTTAAATGTACAAAAATTAATAACAATCAAATAATTAACACCTCTAATATTAGCAATATCAAAGGCGTTACTGAAGGCATCATCCAATCATTAGGTATTACTGAAACAGATATTTTTGTTGACAATTACAAAATTTCACATACTTTCCATATTGTAGACGAAAATTTTTCTATACCAACAGATGCAATTTTAGGTAGAGACTTCATTTCTAAATACAAATGCACATTAAATTACTCAAACTAGACTATGACAATGAAAATTCTACATAATCAACATGTTGTTGTTCCCATTTATAGTAGCCCAGAGGCAAATAATGTAATGATAGTGCCAGCACGTTCTGAAGTTATACGATATTACCAAAAATTCGAAGAGCTGAAAGAAGACGCTGTAGTGGTAAACAAAGAATTATATTCAGGAGTTTTTGTAGCACGTACAATTGTGTCAACTAATTCTCCTCTAGTAAAAATTATTAACACAAATTCTGATACAATCACATTAAGAAATATTCACATTGAGACACTCAGTCTAGATGATTTCCATGTATATCATATTACCAACGATCAAGACGATAGATTAAGTAAATTAGATAAACAATTAAACCTAGACACTGTTCCAATTCTCGTTAAAGATAAAGTAGTTAAAATTTGTTAAAAATTTGCAGATATTTTCGCATTAAAATCGGATAAAATATCAATCAACAATTTCTATAAACAAGAATTAAAATTAGTAGATAAGAAACCGGTGTACATAAAAAATTATCGTAGTCCACATTCGCATAAACAGGAAATAAATCAACAAATAAATAAAATGCTAGAACATGAAATAATAGAACCCTCTAGATCTCAGTACAACAGTCCAATCTTACTAGTTCCCAAAAAATCAGAAAATGGAATTAAAAAATGGCGTTTAGTAATCGACTACAGACAACTAAATAAAAAATTAATCGCCGACTAATTTCCATTACCTCGTATAGACGACATTTTAGATCAGGTAGGTCGAGCTAAATGGTTCTCGGTAATTGACTTAATATCAGGTTTTCATCAAATACCGCTGGAAGAAAATTCACGCGATATGACGTCTTTTAGTGTAGACGCTGGATCCTTCCGATTTACTAGATTACCCTTCGGACTTTCAGTGAGTCCCAATAGTTTTTAAAGAATGATGTCAATTGCATTTGCAGGAATCACTCCTCAAAAAGCATTTTTATATATGGACGATTTAATCGTTATTGGTTGCTCTGAAAAACATCATTTATCAAATTTACAGAAAGTATTTGAAACGTGTAGAAAATTTAATTTAAAATTAAATCCGGAAAAATGTAAATTTTTCAGAAACGAAGTTACGTATTTAGGTCACAAAATTACAGATAAAGGGATTCTCCCAGATGATTCAAAATTTCAAATTATTAAACAATATCCAATCCCGAAAAACGCGGATGAAGTAAAAAGACTGGTTGCATTTACAAATTATTTTCGCAGATTTATACCACAATTCGCAAAAATAACATTGCCATTAAACAAATTAACGAGAAAACACGCAAACTTTATATGGACAGATGAATGTCAAAATTCTTTCAATTTACTAAAAAATTCCTTATTCTCCCCTCCAATTCTTCAGTATCCAGATTTTTCTAAACCATTTATAATTACAACAGACGCTTCACAAAGTGCTTGCGGGGCTGTTCTCTCTCAAAATTTTAACGGACACGAACTTCCAATAGCATACACTTCACGCTCATTCACAAAAAGCGAAATTAATAAAGCTATCATTTTAAAAGAACTACTCGCAATACATTGGGCGATCAAATATTTTCCTTGCTATATTTATGGGACAAAATTTCTCATTAAAACTGATCATTGTCCTTTAATTTATTTATTTTCAATGAAAGACCCAACTTCTAAATTAACGATAGTTCGTCTTGAACTTGAAGAGTACAATTTTGAAATCCAATATGTTAAAGGTCAAGACAATGTTTGCGCTGACGCATTGTCTAGTATTAGTATAGACGATTTAAAAAATATGCACAACAATGCGACACAAATACTCGCTATAACTAGGTCAAATGCGAAACCAAACACAACTACCTCAACGAATCAACTAACGTAAAGTAAGGGTAATTCGAATAAAAACAATAAAAATGACGTTTATATAAAACCTAAAGTTTACGAAGTTATAGACAATTCTGAGACACTTAAATTGCCATTAGTAAAATTCGAAGTTAACGATGCATCATTAAAAATGACAATCATAAGTAAAAGAAAATTATGCGCACAAAATGAAATCTCAATTACTAAGGATGATAATGCACTAGAGCAATTATTATTTAAGCTAGACAGTATGGCTGGTGATTGTAAATTTCAAAAAGTTAAAATAAACCTAGGTGATAATATATTTAAAAAATACTCTATTAATACATTTAAAGATGTAGGAGAAAAGTGCCTTAGAAAAACAACTATTGTTTTATGTAATAAAAGAAAACTTATAACAAATAAAAATGAGAAATTGAAACTTATAGAACAATTTCACGATAATCCACTACTAGGAAGTCATTGCGGTCAAAAACGGTTACTGAAAAAACTAAAGTCCTGTTATTTTTGGAAACAAATGTCTCGTGACGTAGCGCTTTTTTGTTAAAAAATGTCACAAATGCCAAATTAATAAAATCAAATTAAAACAACCAGAACTAATGACTATAACACCGACTCCTCAAAAGCCATTCGATATCGTATGTATTGATACGATTGGGAAACTACCAACATCAAATGATGGGAATCAATACGCTATAACAATACAGTGTGAACTAACAAAATACATAGTGATAATACCAATCCCTAATAAAGAGGCAGTAACGGTAGCAAACTATTTAGTAAAGAATTTCATTCTTATTTATGGACCTATGAAAGAAGTTCGAACAGACATGGGCACAGAATATAAGAATCAGGTATTCGACAATGTAACTAAGCTACTCTCGATCGAACATCGCATATCCACCGCATATCATAGTCAATCTATAGGGGGTTGTGAAAGAAACCACCGTGTTCTGAATGAATATTTACGTATGTATGTAAATGATTCAAAATCAGATCGGTCCACTTGGACACAATATTATGCATTTTGTTATAACACAACACCGAGTACGTACCATAATTATACTCCATTTGAGCTGGTATTTGGCAGAAATGCCATTATCCCAGAGTCACTAAACGGATCACGTGTAGACCCTCTTTATAATATAGACGCTTATGATAAGGAATTACGGTATAGGTTGCAATACGCTCATAAGCGAGCGAAAGAGCACTTAGAAAAGGCTAAAATAGACCGTGCGACTGCTCATAATGCCAATGCTTGTCGACAAAGTTTGAAACCAGGTGATCTTGTTATACTAATCAATGAGGAACGACACAAATTTGATCCTTGGTACCAGGGTCCGTATTCAGTGGTTAGTGTTCAAGAACCGAATTGTACAATTAAAAATGTAGACGGAAGACAATTGACAGTACACAAAAATCGAGTACGTAAATATATGTCAAAGTAGTATGTTAGAATATAAGTATAGTTTTAAGAGTGTGAGTAGACATAGATAATGTACCTTAATAATGTTAATGTTACTGATATTCTCCTTAAGAAGGGATGGATACTTGTAGTTAGTTAGTTATTTTATACCGAAGACATGTACTTGTAATTATTTTATGTATTTAACTACGTCATCTTCTTAATTCAAATCAAATCTTTTCCTTTATTCGAGAATGCCCTTGCAAGTGGCCATAGCAAGGATCATTCTCCTAAAAGGGGAAGGTGTGATGCAATTACGAAACACATTCAATTTCATTTCCATTTCAGTAGAATAAGTAAAACACATTTAAAAGTTAAACTAGTTAAATCACTTAGTATGCAAATATGCAATACCAATTGTTTCAATATAAATAGACCAATGTACTAAAGGAATGTAAAGTCATGCTTTCTTTTCAACACACTTTTTAATATTATAAATAGAAGTAACCAGGTAATACTAGAATAATATACACTTGTCATTAAGTACATCATTGTTAATGTATGCAATAAATAATCTGTATAAAACATGTGAGAATAAATAATAACACGACTCTAACCTTAACAAACACCAATTGGGGTTAAATACTACAGTTCGAACTAGCGGAATTTGGGGTTTCATCATTGTGCGAGCTCCTAGTGAAATTTATTTAAGTAGCGTTGAAGACTTGCAAGATTAATCTTATAAAACCAAGTTTGGGATATTTTTGTGAAGTAACATTTCAACCGGGCTCGTTCATTAATTCAGTTTATTGAAGAATAACGGCATCTTCGAGTGCGTTTATGATAGAAATTTTGGTTTGTGTTTTTTTGTAGTGCGAACCCGAGGACTATTGAGTTTCGTGATTAACGAGATATAATTAGAGAACCCCTTTCTTAAAAGTTAAGTGAACGAACACCCCAACCACACGTACTGATTAAGATTGTTCTGTTTGTAATTAAACTTACTAATTTAAGCTGTTTAAAACGATTTGCTGAGTGTTTTTTTTTTTGTCGAACCTTAACATCTTTGAGTTAAAAGAAATTATTAAAGTGATTTAATCTAGTTACTGCTGCTTCAATAAGTTACGAGACATTATTGTAAAGTAAATTAAATCAAGTTGAATACGCGGTAGCGATCTAATGCGAGTCGGTATTGCCATCATCAAGGAGTAACACCGAAGACCGTGGCCCGCTCGAGCCTTACACGACGCTTTCGCAGAGCAAGGATCATCTCCTGTTTGCCTGTGTGACCTAGGTAATTCAATTTATATTGTTTGTTGGTCTTGCGACCTTTGAGAATAAAATTTGGTTGTGTTTTATACAGAATATTTTATGTAATGTGTGTTAACGAAGGAACCTGTTGGAAGTAATTATTTTTGAATTTATTGTCATTTTGTTAACGTTCACGGACAGTTTCTTTTGTCTATTTAGAAGCTATTTAAGGTGTTTTTGATACCATTAATATTTTATGCAGGGAGGTAAATAAAATCTTACCTTCATTTTTTATGTAAGATTTGCGTACGGACGTAATTCAAGTTTATAGAATTTCTTTGAATACAATTTATCTTAAGATAGTTTTGCTACTGGCCAGAATTCAATGACGTAAAAAGTTAAGAATTGACGATTACCATTTTATCCACATTGAGATGCTGTTTAAATTTTAATTATTTTATTTTGAGTTAATAGATGTTTATCTTAGTTACTATTTTGGAGTAATTATTTTAATATTAAGCCTTAACAAAGGGTGATGATATATTGCTCAAATAGGAAGCATCGCCGAGTTCTAATGAGAGAAGTTTGGAGTTTTTGTTTTGTTACAAGATTAAGTTAACGTAACGTAATTTACCAGTTTAGAAAAGCGTTGTAACCGAATTGAAGTCAGTTTGATATGTGTTATTTTGATTTGTTTAAGGGAGATTAGTAATTTAACGTAGAGGGAACCTTAGAGATTTGTATTGAGTATTGAATTTGAATATTGCTGCACGGTGGTAAATTGATCAGATTAAGGTGCAGATTTTGAAGCCTTTCAGGTGAAGCAGTATTGTGGAAACCTGGATCTACGAGCGTTACGACTTGGTAAGTGTGGTATTCAGACCACTACGTACCGTCGTTTATTTCGCGTTTTAAAACACCCTGGTGTGTTCGCTTGGAATATCCTGGCGCCTACCGGAACCTATTGTGACATTTTCCCGATTTCGACCTTGATAGATAGCGTATCCTACGGAGACGAAACTGCTTTTTCCGATAGACCCTCACCCGCACGCCGAGCTAGACGTGCAAAAACCAGGTTTATCTGTCACCTTGTCCTAGTGAGCATTTTTACCGTAACACTGTCACCGTATGTTGCCGTGTTGGATGTACTCTTGCGACATTTGGATGTGCTATATCTGGTTTATTGTTATGTCTTACCTGATTCTATTGTAAATTACTACTGCCCTGATGATGTCCTTGTCCTTTGTGATAAACAATCACGTGTTGGGAATATACAGTTGTTTCCACATTATTCCAGGCACTTGTTTTATTACTTTGCACGTGTTTTTCTTTGTTTCTTGGTAGTTGGTCTATTACACAGTTTGGACTCTGCTCTATGATGGTGTGTAAATGACAGTATGCCCTTCATTGGACACACTGTTTTTAAAATCTTTATCTAACAGTGGAAAGTATAATTGGTTGTTGATATAATCGACTGCCGTAATTCCGTTTTCTGCTTCCATCATCCAGTACGTCCCGTTTTCCATTCGTAGTGAGATTGGTGTTATGTTCATTATTACATAATGATTGATTTCCTTGAGGTATCTTGATATAATGCAGCAGGTCTTTTCTGAATTTTTTTTTTCATTTGTGGGATACAGTTTTAGTTCCGCCCTTATTATTAAACAGGAGGCAATTTAAAATTATTCCTATGTAAATAGGATTAATTAGTCTTAGGAGTTAGGAATAATTAAACGGAACATACAAATACATACTACACAGCATTGTGTGTGGCCTATGCTCAGCTTCAAGTTATATAATTTCTAAAATTATATTGAAAGTTCAATTTTATAATTTTAGAAAATGGTGTATTTGATGTGGATTCTTTTTAATAAAAACAATTGTTCTGCACTTGGTTGTTGAATAAAGACTGAAGTTCTTAAATAGTCTTACGTTAAGGGATAATTAGCTTCCAATGTAATTAATCAAATGATACAGCTGAATTATTTTGGAATCTATATTCAACAGTTACCTACAGAAACTAAATAGAACAGTAAATTGTACATATAATTAGAACATTTATCTTTCCTTATATTGTATATAGTCATTGAACTCTGAGTATTAATTGTACTTCTATTCTTCTCACATATTATTCAGGCTATAGCATCTAGGTAAGGCATTAATTTTTCATAATTTCATATCATAGTTACGGAAACTTTTTAGCTTGAAAATTTCGTTGGAAAGTTTATATTAAAGTTTACATTTCTAATCGTAGGTTGAAGACTACATTACCATCTTCGGAGGGGCCATCCTCCGAATCTGGACCTGAATTCCAAGGCAATCTTCTCTATCATCGTAACCACCATCTCAAGTCCTTGTCTTGTCTAGAAATAAACAAGCTTGGAGAGTATTATTTGCATACAAAAAGGTCAGGCTATTTTAATTTATATGTTACAAAGATAATTTTTCTTACCTCACGTCCATTTAAATTTGCAATCTTTGTAAAGATACTTTCGTGTAACTTTGAGTATACTAAATACACTTTTTTTTCATTGTAACCTCACCTAGTAACAGCTTCCTGATTATGTACTCTACTATCATAGTAGATTTGTATACGAGTAGTTTTTAACGTTCACACTTAGCATCAGTAAACTGTGACTATTGTATCGAAATTATTTACGTATATAGGTATAGGGTACGAAACAATTACACGACGACATATGACATCAACACTGATTTGCTTACCTTGACCAAAGTAACCTCTACTTCTGTTACCCAGTACTTGTTGCATTAAAAAAAAACATCTAAACAAAAGACGCTATTAGTAAACTTTAGATATATTTAGATCAAATCTTACACGAACGCATCTAAACTTTCAACTCTAGTGACTTCCCTTATGGACGCCAGTTGTTTGGTCACTACAAGAGAATTGATGAGTCATTTGATCATATCAGTAGTTTTGTAAGATAACGTAACTATTCTAGTCCTGACCAGTGTGTTATTTAAGTATAGAACGATTGTTTCTTTGTACCTTAAATTCAGGAGGAAGTCATCCTTTTCAGATGTCATCTTTAAAAACAAAAGAATTGTAAGATAACTAATATTGTGTGTATGGTGGAACTAGCTCATCTGAACAAATGAATCATTTACTAGGTAGGTCTGGTGCCCTCGATTGATAATAGGGTTTAACGTTTGCAAGCAGAACTCGCCCCTTTAATTTTCACCATCCAACGTTAGCCGAGCATCTGTAGGTACCTATATTTATGTAGATATCGTGACTAATTTTTCTTAAGCCTCCCTGTACGAAGAAGGTTTATCCCATCTTTGCAACTGACGGTTGCTGCAATATAGATTTGGTGATCATCCTGCTTGACAGTCGTTTTCTCTATCGGATGTATTAATATTTATGTTAGATGGTAGTGTTTGTGACCCTGAGGTCACTATTTCCTTTCTATGTGTATCCGTGATGAAATCGTTAAATCCTAGCTACAGTGGAGTGTAGTGGGAACATACTGCTATTGATATGAGCTTACGATGTGCAGGTGAACTGATTTGTATTTACGTTCTTGTACCATTTTTCCATGGTGTTAATCGTCCCATGCCCCGATTTAATTTCTTTCTGAAGCTCTCAAGTTGACTGTTAATCCTGATTTCGGTGTTGTTGAATGTTGACAGTGCTGATAACATGTACTTGGATTGACGATTTGCGGTGTTCATTAATTCTTGTTGATTCTTTTCAATGCGTTGATATCCTTACATACTTCATCATTTACTCCAAATTTCATTCCCCTTTTCCTTCTTGAGTGAATAATTCTGTGTTCTAATTTGTAACCACTTCAGCTTGTGTGACGTGTTTAATTTACGATAGGTTCCCTGTAAGTGTTCAATTCGTAACTTTCCTAATCGCTCCTATAGATGTCTTTACCATCCTAATTTTGATATTTTTCACATTATTCAAAACTCTAATCATTTATCATGCGTACCAAAAGGGAGATAAGGATAACAATTGGATTAGACAAGAATTTTCTCATGTCGGGATTCTTCTAAAATTTAGGCTAGTTGTGGTATGCAATTATTATTTAATAAATCAATTGTGGATCTAGGCTACCTACAACATTTAAATTGGTATTGATTAATTGGTTAAATCAAAATAATTCGAGTTATTGGAGATAAAAAAAATAAAGCACTACACTTAAAGGCCATTAACATAAAGGTAATAATTTTAATGTTATTTCTCTCGAGGATTCATTTAGCATTACTCTTTAACAGGCCTCAAATCAGACTTCAAAACATACATAAACTCATATTTGAACTTATTTCTACTTCAATTCAATTTCTACGTATTCTGCCTTCATCTTCACATCCTTTTCCTTTTCTTTCCTTGCTAACTAGTGTATATATTAAATCTACATTCCCATTTACCTTCCTTACGATTCTCACTTCTTGACATATATTCCATCCGTATCACTTCATCGGGACGAAGCCAGTTGATATCTGGAGAAAATCGTGTTACATTTGGAGGAACACACAAAAACCATATTACCTTCAAGCAACAGCTGCAAGGTCAGGCTACTTTAAATTGTAACTTTTCACTATCTGTTATCAGCTCGTGTCCTTCATGTTACACTTCATCACACTGTAATCACATTAATCACCTACCAATCATTCATCTAGAATTAAGTATTCATTATCACCTTCATAAATCAATTCATCTTTCGAATAATCTTTCATAATCATCACATTTTTCATACAAAAAAAAACCCAAAAAAAATTATATAAAATCTCATGTTTAATTAGGATAACCTCACTTTCATAATTGCGTTGTAATCATCTAGAAATTTTGGAATTAGTCACTATTATTGATTAATTATCGCATTTACTTACCGTTATCATTATTCATCCATCTTACATCTTGTTTTATATATAAAAATTTTCATTGTAGATTTGACGTATAAAAAGTATTAAAACACAAACATAAATATTTTCTGCATATAGGATAGGTCGCAATTATTGTAACGAAGCAGTGCAGGTAAATTAAATTATTTTACATCATTAAAATTGGTATTTATCAAGAAGGGAACTGAACAAGGTCGTTAATTTAGATAAGTGTGGTCTAAGCACCCACAATATATGGAGATCTGAGTACTCTCATCCCCTGCGTGGTAAATACAATAATTAATACGGGTATCTTAAGGATTGGCCATTGGTTGGATTTATTTTAGTAAAATATTCACCTGGTACAGTTGGTACCGTACGTTTAATAAAAAAAAAGAATAGTAAACAACGTACCTACGCTCACTCGAATAAATTAACATTTACACATATCATTCACCTATTCGACCTAATAAAACTTTCTTTTCAATCTATACTTAAAAATTTAAGATCTATCTTAACCTAATTACATTAACTAAGCTAAACCATTTACAACTATATATATATATATATATATATATATATATATATATATATATATATATATATATATATATATATATATATATATATAGATAAGTTATGAATGCAGTCAATTATGAAGGCCAAAAGTAAAAACCCTTTGTTAATGTGCCTTCATAATTGACTGCATTCAATAAACTTATCTTATATTCATTATCAGTCAAGATTACCCACTTACTTATATATATATATATATATATATATATATATATATATATATATATATATATATATATTATATATACATAGAAATTGGTTTAGTGAACGCACAGAAGTTCAATTTAATAATCATTAATTGTATTTTATTTAAAATTAACTTTTAAAGTACATACAGTAAAGATTAACTTGAGTGGGTTCAAGTCCCACTCGAGTTAATCTTTACTGTATGTACTTAAATAATTATAATATAATATATATATATATATATATATATATATATATATATATATATATATATATATACAGGATGCCGTGAGGAACTGTACAAACTGAAATGGTATGTTCCTTGTGTCAATTTAAGTAAAAAGTCCCATAAACATAGGTCTGATTCGCAATAGTTACCCAGATACAAGCATTTAAAGTTTATAAATGATCACATTTTTTTTCAAAAGTAATTATTATTAGTCAACTGGAAAAACAAAACCGAAACAATCTGTCATTTATTCGTTTGTGTTCTAATAATGACAAAGTGGATTGTAGTAAATTAAGTGTAATTTAAATTTAAAATGCCTTTTCAATTTTCTAACGAATAGTATGCTGACATCATTTACATTTATGGATTTTGTGATGGAAATGCGAGAGCTGCCGTTAGGGAATATGAACGAAGATTTCCCAACAGGAGGATTCCAAATCACCAAACCTTTTCTTCTGTGTTTTAACACGTTCGAACTCATGGTTCATTTCCATCAGTTTCAATAAGATCTGATCGTCCTGTGGAGTTAAATGTGAATGAGCAAGAAAACATTCTACAGATGGTTGATCGGAGTCCAGGGTTGAGTGTTAGAAGAATTTCTTCTCGAACGGGAGTCCCCCGTATGTCAGTATGGCAAACATTACATTATAGGCAGCTCTCGCATTTCCATGACAAAATCCATAAATGTAAATGATGTCAGCATACTCTTGAAAATTGAAAAGGCATTTTAAATTTAAATTACACTTAATTTACTACAATCCACTTTGCCATTATTAGAACACAAACGAATAAATGACAGATTGTTTCGGTTTTGTTTTTCTAGTTGACTAATAATAATTACTTTTAAAAAAAAATGTGATCATTTATAAACTTTAAACGCTTGTATCTGAGTAACTATTGCGAATCAGACCTATGTTTATGGGACTTTTTTTACTTAAATTGACCCAAGGAACATACCATTTCAGTTTGTACAGTTCCTCACCGGACACCCTGTATATATATATATATATATATATATATATATATATATATATATATAAACCGTACAAATCAACATCATTCACATCACATTAAATTCATTGATTAGAACATTTTTTTCTTGTTTTATTATTATTGGTTTCAAGCCCTTACTCACGACAAGAGTACTAGCCGGAGGAAAGTACAATAAATATTTTTAGCTACCCACGACCCCATAAAGCTAAGATAATTTTATTTTGTGCTCCCGCCAATTCGGTAGGTCACAAGCTATATGCCTAACTTGACTGTGTGATAGGTTAGCTCCGTGCAGTGTACACCTTCTGATATTTTAGTAGTTTGTTGACACAACGTTTCCAATCGTTGTGTGGTGTTTATTACTTCAGCTATGTCTTCTTCTATTTTAGCTTTGTCAAATCGCACGTCGCCTCTTCCTATTTGTACTTTAGTTGTGTGCTCAATGTACAATCCTGATTTAGGGTAACAGCTCTTCTACGCTCGTTTTCCATGAAGTAAGGCCCCAATAAGCCATGACCTGACACTGCGCACTAAATCGTTACGCGGTCACTATGATGTCTGGTCGTTCAAAACCAAGAAAACGACAAAACCAAGAAAACGATTGATAAATCCATTCAGATGGATGTGGCATTCGTCCGAAAACCGCACATTTGAAATATGAGTATTAAACCGTTGTTAAGACTGAAGATACACAACTCTTGCTTGCTTGTCTGCATTATTCAAGCGTTACCCAACCTGTATGCTCTTGGGTAAGCCACCAAGCATTCTACGGGTAGACGTTTCACTCAAATTTATTTTTAGCGGTGCTCTGCGGAGACTTCTTTTTGGAGATTCTAGCACCTGTTGAAATAGCCTTACTTGGGTCGTATTAGTCACTGTAACTGGACGAACAGTAAAGCCTTTGTGTTGAATTAGAACGCTTCCTGTGCGTTGAAAACTTTCAACGACTATTAACTAGTCCTTATTAGGTAGTAGTAGCTTCTGAAACCTTTCCCGAAATTGGTAGGCAACCATTAACAAACTAGGTCTATTTGACTGTCCATTGACGTATGAGCGAAAATAATATTCAATGATAAAAGCTTTTTCTTGCGCTGTAAACACCATTTCGCATCTTTTTGTCAGCTTATTCGAATAAACAATGTGTAGAGATACCACGACAACTGTTACTTCTTATGTTACTTGTCGCGATTATATTTCACAAGATTCCTGATCTCAGTTTCTTTGTTTCGGCGCATACCGTATCTATAGTAACTATACCCTACTTTCCTATTTACAAAAAATAAACAATTCTTGCAATTTAACGTGGCGCATAAATGCAATTTCACTATGTTGCATTGGATTCTTAATTTACTGATTATTGGCCTAGCAACACTGCTGACTAATGTTAATGTTACAATTTCTTTATGGTAAACTATAATTACCAAATTTGCCATTTAACTTAATTACTAACGATGATGGCAAATGCGGCCCTGTTCAACCTGAAATTGAAATTTGCCAAATTCAGGTGATTTTCAATTTGAGATCGAACGCTAAAAGAGACTTGTCGTTCTGATAAAAAAAATGTCAGGTTGTAATTGTTCAAGAAATTGGTGAACATCATTAAGATTAGACCTGATACCACGAATGTTTTAATAATAGATGAATAAGGTCAGGTGAGCACCTTCAATAGCCGTGGTTGTTTAGGTCTTACGCACTTGGACATCCAAATAGGGCGTGACTTTACGTCCGAAATTTTTGATTTACTCTCTATTCAAAAGGAATATAACCGTAAGCTGGAGAGAAAGAATAGGATTGATACAGTTACTTAAAGAACCGTGAAACAGCTGAATGAAATATTTTCGCACCCAATAACAGTTGGTAGGTTTAGTGTATAGATAAAGAGTAACAAACACTGCTATAGCCAACCGCTTCCAGGGCTCCGTCACGTAAAAAAGAAAAATATAGCTCACTTATTGCTTAGTTGTGTATGGAGTAACAGAAAGTTTTACGTGGTTTAAACTCTCTTGTAATTAGTAGAAATCGAGACAAAGATGGTAAACTGCTTACTTACAATTGCTGTGAGTAGTCGTCAAACCTAGACATTCCTTATCGGATGATCTATGATGAAAGAGAAGTGTACCCTTATCGTATTCGTGAATTCAGATTTCGAAAGGTAAAGGTATGAAGACACATGTACCGAAATAAATAAATCAAGATCTTAGTCACGAAGCCAACATTAAGAAATACACATCACTAGTATTAATTTAAATAAGTGCTTGAACCAAAGCCAGTCGAACTGAAACGTACATTACAATGTCAATCTTTGTAAAAATAGTGAAAAATATCTAGCACATCTCGTGTCCTTACGAGAAAATTTTTAATAGACAGAAATGGAGTCAAACCAAAAGAATCAAGCGACCGTTAACTTTTCTTTTCGCCTAATTCAAAATTCTTTCCTTTATTAAACACTTAAAAACATTTACAGAAACGAATACGTTAATTAGAAAATTTGATTTAATCTGTCAAATTAAAATAAACTCACACACACACACACACCCACACACACACACACTCACTCACTCACTCACACACACACACACACACACACACACAGACTCACTTACACTCACACTCACACTCACACTCACACTCACACTCACACTCACACTCACACTCACACTCACACTCACACTCACACTCACACTCACACTCACACTCACACTCACACTCACACTCACACTCACACTCACACTCACACTCACACTCACACTCACACTCACACTCACACTCACACTCACACTCACACTCACACTCACACTCACACTCACACTCCACACTAACTCACTCCCACTCACACTCACACTCACCTCACACTCACACTCACACTCACACTCACACTCACACTCACACTCACACTCACACTCACACCCTCACACTCACACTCACACTCACACTCACACTCACACTCACACTCACACTCACACTCACACTCACACTCACACTCACACTCACACTCCACACTCACACTCACACTCGCACTCACTCCACTCACACTCACACTCACACTCACACTCACACTCACACTCACCTCACTCACACTC
The DNA here is from genome assembly GCA_036346205.1 of Vesta saturnalis. Classification (NCBI taxonomy): domain Eukaryota; kingdom Metazoa; phylum Arthropoda; class Insecta; order Coleoptera; family Lampyridae; genus Vesta; species Vesta saturnalis. The sequence continues at coordinate 1,061,820 of JARFJB010001773.1, forward strand.
ACACTCACACTCACACTCACACTCACACTCACACTCCACTCACTCACACTCACACTCACCACACTCACTCACACTCACTCACTCACCACTCACCACACTCACCACTCACACTCACTCACACTCACTCACACTCACTCACACTCACTCACACTCACTCACACTCACATACTTAGGGTTTCAGTTCAACTTCGAATGTTCACTTTAGATGAGAAAGTATTTGTGTATTAGCTATTATCCACGAGGTTGAATTATTAAATAATCATTAAGTAATGCTTACTCTTTTTAATAAAAAAAATTATCCACTGAAAAAATGATAACTTTTACTGGAACACATTTCCATTTCCTACAAAATAATAAAAACACGAAAACATTTTCGTGATTATTTTATATTAAAATTACTGTTGTGTTTAAGTGCTTTGTCAAACATATTTGTAATATTTTATTTCAGATTCTAAACCTGTTTAGAAAGACGCAATGGATATAAAACCAGTAATCGGAATTGTCTTAACAATGATTTTTAGCAGTAAATCTGCAAAAATTTTAGGAATAGTGTCACTGCCATCATATAGCCATCAAGTTGCATTCCATCCATTATGGAGAGAGTTATCATTGCGTGGCCATCAAGTTACAACCTTTACAACTGACATAATGGATGATCCAAAACTAGTAAACTTAACTGAAATTGATCTCCATTTTTCTTACGAAGTGTGGAATGCCAATCTATTAGAAGTCATAGATAGATATCAGCAAAATGCGTTTACTTTCCTTCCAATAGTGTTACATATAATGGATAAAGTTTCTGAAATTCAATTAGAACATTGTGGAGTACAAGAAATATTGAATGGTCAAGATGAGAAATTTGATGTGGTAATCTCAGAATATTTTACACCAGTTATGTTTGCATTTGCTGAAAAATTTGATTGTCCACTTATTGGATTGGTTTCGATGGATGCACCAACTAGTGTAATGAAGTTAGTTGGAAATCCTACTCATCCAATACTGTATCCAGATAACATGCTTTCATTTACGGACAAATTAACCTTAAGTGAGCGCATAAGAAGCGTTTTGTATTCAGTAGTATTTGAAATTTACACAAATTATTATTTTTACTCCCTTCAGCAAAAGCAAGTTGAGCGGTTTTTTGGCAGTAATTATTCGTCTGTGAGAGAAATTGCACATAACGTTAGTATGTTGTTTATCAACACTGATCCAGTCTTTCATAAAGTTAGACCATATCTACCAAATATTGTACAAATCGGAGGCGGGCGGCACAGAACACCATCTAAACCACTTCCAAAGGTAATTGATGGAATATTATTCAATTTATCCATGCTAAAATGTGTTTGTAGGAGTTAAAAATGGTTTTAGACAACGCTACGGAAGGTGTGATTTATTTCAGTTTGGGAACAAATGTTAAAAGTAAGGACATTTCGGTCGATGTACGAAGTTTAATTTTATCTGTGTTTGCCGAACTACCATACACCATTTTGTGGAAATTTGAAGCTGAAGACTTACCTAATAAACCCAAAAATGTTATTGTTTCAAACTGGTTTCCACAAAAAGATTTATTTAGTACACGTTTATTTTACATTTAAACGATTTACCTACAGCTAGAGTGTTTCAGAACATCCCAATATTAAGCTATTTATAACCCAAGGGGGAATACAATCAATGGAGGAAGCAATTTACGATCGCATTCCTATGATTGCTATACCGTTTGTTGCTGATCAGTATCACAACGTACAAAGGATGGTGCAAAGAGGTTTTGGTCTATCGATTAATTACGCTACACTAGAAAAAAATAAATTTAAAGATGCAATTTTAGAAGTTATCAACAATCCTAAGTGAGTAATAGAACTTGGAGGCTTGAAGTTCTTAGTTCTTGTAGGTACATAAAGAAAATTACGGAACTGGCTGAGCTAGCTGCAGATCTACCTATGACTGGGCTGGAAAAGGCGATTTGGTGGACTGAATATGTCATAAGGCATAAGGGTGCCAAACATTTCAGAAGTCCCCTGTTAGATATTCCTTCTTATCAATACTATTTATTAGATGTTGTTACCATTTTCTTATTATTTCTTGCAATACTTCTATATGTCATATTCACAATATTTAAATTTATACTCGTATTGGTACAACTTTGTTCTAGGGATAAGTCTAAAATGAAAGCACAGTAATAGTTTAACTAGGTATTTATAATCTAGAAATGTAAGGTAATGCTCATATGTTGCTAGAATTAATAATGCATGTATACATTTGCACCGAAAATAAGTTTCATTGTTATAGTTGTAACTAGGTGTTTGTCAATATATACTGTACATACCATGTATAAAGCAAATTATTAAGGACTCGTATCAGATATTTAAGTACGTAATAGTGAATCAGAAATTTAATAAAGAACACCCTGTATATGTTTAGTTGTAAGTGTGGCTAAAGTGAGAAGAGTAAGGAGGATGTAAGTTCGTCAATCGCACAATTGCTTTGTGGTCAATCGCTTTTGGTACGTTCAGAGAGGGACATCGAAGTCGTCCTCGGCATTTTTTAGAGATACATCGGGTGTGCGTTTCCCGAACGTTAAAAAGAAAAAAAAGGGAAAGGCAACGTGTTTCATTTCCTCCTCAAGGAGTAGGGCGGGTTGCTTGAGCTTTCTAAGCTCATTCAGCTAGTCATAGATTCCCAACATAAATATGTATATTAAATATATATGCATGGTGAGATTAAGGATATGTGCGGCCAGGATAGGATCGGAAGGAAAGGAGTTAGTTTTCTGAAGGGGAAGATACTACCCCAATATTCCCCTAAATAGCAGCACATAATGTGCGTATACGCAGTGATCATGCCGCAATATGTGTATGAAGGAAACCCCCTGAAAGAACTTCATACACGGTATGACGGTAACGGGAGTCGAACCCGTTACCTTCCGAATGCTAAGCAGATCGTGTTATCACTGATCTACTAGTTAGCTCCGAACGTTAAAGAGAAAACACTTAAGTGGTTATACGCGAGTAGGCGCAACTACAAAAGAAATACATAAACAATTGAAATATTAATGACAATATTCCTGTCGGGAATATGAAATTATACAAAAGTGATTCCGCAGTGAAATAATTTTAATATAATTCAAATCATTATACCTATTCTTGGTGTTCAATATCAATATCAATAATACTGCAACTTGTAATTAGAAAAAAGCCGCGTTTCTTAATTGCTAATATCAACAGTGCGGTTTCTGTGTAAGTAGTAATATAGGGCCGGAGCTACTCCACTTCAAGGTCACGACGATCTCGTAAGCTATGCATAAAAAGTAAGTCATGAGTTCATTGAAGGTGTAGACTCCACTTCAAGGTTACGACTTTCAAAACTACAAGATCATTCAGAGCTGAACAAGAGTAACGACTCCATGTTAAAATGAGAGGGAATATATACATATATATATATATATATATATATATATATATATATATATATGATTGCCTCTTTGTGAGAAAGATATCATTGATAAAGTTGGGAACCTACGTAACTGGTTATTCATATAAAATGTATTTGAAAGAAAATGGTGAAAGTAAATTATCGCGAAGTAGAAACTCTCAACAAGAAAATTAAGAAGGTGCAGAGGGAATTATATCGATTGGTGGGGTTGTAGTATAACCTTGGTCTACTTTTAGCATGGACAGTAGTAATATGGGGCCGGTTCTGGACCAGTTCAAGGTCACTCGCCCTCTGGTGGTGAGAAACGAAAGCTTTTGGAGCTCTTTCAAGGTCAAACTTTAGGCGGGAAATGTAAATTTTAGGAACTCGCTAAAAATAGAAATTGCAATGTCACCATCCCCATCCTATTACAAGGTCACTCTGCGGTCAAACGTTTTGGCGGGAAATTTATGTGTCAAGGTCAGAAGCTAAAAATAGAAATTGCAATGTCATCATCATATTACAATTCTTAGAAGTCTAAAAATAGAGTGGTCAAGGTCAAAGATTATTAACCTGTAGGGGTATCGTATGACATTTCTTAGTTTATAATAAAAGGCTTTCTTTGCGTGTGCATGATTCAGTAAACTTTTTATAGGCAAACATGACGAAAGTAATGCATGAAGCAGCTACCCCTAATGTAAAAGCTACCCCTAGTAGGTGATAGAAATATTTTTTAAGCAGGTTTTTCTAAGTTCAGCCTTTCCAAACAAAAAAGTCAATTTTTCTCGAAAACGGGCCAGAATTTGCCAAAAATAAATTAAAAAACCCCTCCATCTCCCGCCGTCGACTTTTCAACGTATTTAACACATATATCAAATTGGGGCACCTACCCCAATGTAAAAGCTACCTCTAGTATGTGATAGAAATATTTTTTAAAAAATTTTTCCAAGTTCAGCCTTTTCAAACGAAAAAATCTAAATTTAGAGCTAAAAATAGAAATTGCAATGTCATCATCATCATCATCATGATCATATTACAATTCTTAGAAATCTAAAAATAGAGTTTTCAAGGTCAAAGGGTAAGGACCTGCAAGGGTATCATTAAGTTTCTTAGAAATCTAAAAATAGAATCAGTTCATGGAAACATGAAGAATGATAAGTTGTTATGTATGTATGCTAAAATGTAGATAAAGGTCAAATGGTACTTAGGTTGACTAAATGGTGTGAAGGTGAAATAGTTTTCTAAACTAAAAGTAGGACAAGGTGGGTATTTAACAAGTTTAAACATGTAAAAGGTACTCAAATCAAGGACACATTTAGATCAAAATTTAAAGCTAAAAATAGAACTTGCTAGGCCATCATACTACAATTCTTAGAAATCTAAATCTAGGGTTTTCATGGTCAAAGAGTAATTAATGGCCTGCGGGTGTATCATATTACATTTCTTAGAAATATAAAAATAGAATCAGTTTATGGAAACAACAAGAATGAAAGGTTGTTGTCTATGCTAAAAGTAGACCAAGGTCGTACTACAACCCCACCATATGTAAATTACAGATGAATCATTTCCTCAACAGTGTTTAGTCCTAGTACAATTGCGAGCAAGTAAAGTCGCTATAATGCAAGCAGCAATATCATTCCTGGAGCGATATACAAAAATGGACAGCATCTCCTGATGGTAGCAGTTATTCATCATAGAAGCAAGTGAAAATTATAATCACATATCACTCGCTTCGACACCATGTTTTTCTAAAAAGTATATATGTGAAAGCACTGTTTTAGCACAGTAAAATCGCTGACGTATTTAGTATTGTAATAGTGTGTGTAAACCTAACCAGAAAATCAGTTCTATTTGTTTAAATGTAGCATGTAGAAATACTGCACGATTGCATTAGCGCATATACAACGCGCTAACGAAGACAACCAGACAAATATAGAAAAGTAATGATTGTTATAATTGATGTGCAAGGATTCAAAACAGCAAGAAATATAATTACACCTAAGGAACTAGCGATATATAATGGAGAGCAAATTTCTCATTATGTATTCAAGCCTTCATTTCCATGGCACACCTTGGATAGTGAATTTCAAAAACAAGCTAACTGGTTAATTCACAACCACCACTTTATCAAGTGGGAATATGGATATACTACTCCACATCTATTCCCTCGTATACTTAGTGATTTCATATCAACAACAGATGAGGTGTACGTTAAAGGACGAGAGAAAGTTAATTTTATTAAAAAATCTTTAAAACAACGTATTACGGTGTAAAAAAAAATTATAATTGCACTTAAGTTCCCTACCCTACAAAAACTAAAACTAAACACTACTTTAAACAATAAGAAAACTACTTCTGTCGAACAATTTCCACATTTTTATTAGCTTCAGCTAACTCACTGGTTAAACGTTGCACTTTTGACACTTTCAGAGACTATGTATGTTCATAAAATGTGCTGCAACCACCTAACACTTTTTGATTTTAAAAGGTTTATGGGATCCTGCGTTTGGAGGGTAGGGTCTTGAGTTATGGGTGGTTGTGGTGGTGAACCCTTGGTGTGATTAATTCCAAGTTTTTCCGTCCATATGCATGATATTTTATAATCTCAGACAGACGCATACTTTGCGTTTTCGCAACTGATAATATCTATCACTGATATCACGTCTGCTACTCATGATTATGGCATTCTTTTTACACGCTTTAGATTACGCTGCCATAGCTCCTGACAGATACATACATCGCACTTTGTAGCGTTTACTAATAATACCTTGCTGACGTCAATACTTTTCTTATGTCTTATGCTGCGTCACCCTTGCCTACAGAGGTCAGTTTCGCCCATAGTAACCACCTACACTTTTGCCCAATTCAGTTAACGTTAGCAGATTTACATGTATATAGGGGTTAAAGTTTTATGTGAATACTCATTCATTACCTTGTAGTAGTAGTACTCATGATGATGATGACTCCACCTACTAAGAAATCTAAATTATCGCTGAAGAAGAAGAAAGATAATATCCTGCAGGATATCTTGCTGCAACCCTCAACAGTCCCGATACCTCCACTCACCACAGAACAGGCCTCGTCACCCCCTATCTCCATCAGAGATAGTGATCCAGAGAATGATGATTTTGCTAGGTTTTTTGAAAAGTGAGTACCGATTTATGTATTGATTAACACTTTAATGTAATTTGTTATTATTATTTCTCTAGTATTACATCTGTTGTTGTTGCTACCGCACCAGAGCCGCTATCACCATCACTTAGGCCCATTCAATATGGTGAAAAAAATCTTGCATTAATACAGCATGATAATTATCAGAAGGACCTTGCAGTAGAACCACCACCCACTCAGCTTACGCAAGCCCCAACAACATTGAGTGACTTTAAAATTAAGAGTGTGAGGTGGTTAAGCAATATTCTTGCGGAATATACTAGCAGCGAAGTGTCTGTGGTGGCCCATGTTATATATATATATATATATATATATATATATATATATATATATATATATATGTGTGTGTGTGTGTGTGTGTATGTGCGCGTGTGCGTGTGCGTGTGCTTGTGCGTGTGCGAGTGCGAGTGCGAGCGCGTGTGCGTGTGCGTGTGCGTGGGCGCGTGCGTGTGCGTGGGCGCGTGCGTGTGCGTGTGCGTGTGCGTGTGAGCGTGCGTGTACGTGTGCGTGTGCGTGTACGTGTGCGTGTGCGTGTGCATTTAATCCCGCGAGTGGGGTTTGTTGCCTCGAGGGCGAAGCCCGAGAGCAACAACCGCTCAAGGGATTTAGGCACTTTCGTCCCGAAGTATATACGCTATTTTTTGCACTTCCAAGGTATTTATTTTTTATGTACAATAATTCCAAATTTGTTTGTGTCAATGTGACAAATTTGTATAAAATTATCTAGAAATCTTGCTATTTGAAAAAAAAATAGTCGGTTAGCATGGGAATTAGTAAACAGCGGTAGCCATATTTGTAAAAATTTTTACAAAAGGGTAATAAATATGTACGACGAATTTGATCTAGAAAAACCCGCTGAAGAGGCTTTAGAAGACATACTGCATTCCAAATCTCGTAAAATTTACGATAAAGAGTATGATATATTTTTAAAGTGGTGCTGTGAAAAGAAAATTACAAATTTTAACGAAGATGCTTTGCTGGTATTTTTTAATGAAAAGGTAAACAAATTTGCTGCTTCTACAATGTGGGCCCAGTGTTCAATGTTAAAAACTGTGGTTAACGTTAAACATAATGTTGATAAGTCAGTTCCACAAATTGACCACGCTTCTGAAAAGGAAAAATTTTGGTTACAAAGCGAAGAAGTCAAAGGTACTAACTATAGAACAGATTGATTAGTTTCTAAAGGAAGCTTCAGATGACACACTTTAATGACAAAAGTGATTATGTCCAAAAATCATTGTACCTACTTTTAAAAATGATTTTTTTGTAGGTAGCACTCATATTTGGTGTGGCAGGGGCTTGTAGAGGACTTGAATTAGTCGAATTGTCAATTAATGATGTGACTGATTTGGCCAACAGACTTCTTGTTAACATTAAAGCTACCAAAAATGGAACAGAGAGGAACTTCGTTGTAAAAGATTCAGATAAAACTATCATTAGTTATACAAAAATCTGCAAGAAGTAAATGTCATTGAGAAAAGCCGAAACTCCCCATTCAAGATTTTTTGTTCGTTACGTTATTTGGAAAATTGCCCCAGAAAGTTGTAACATTCTTAAACCTACCAGATGCGTTGTCATATACAGGACATTGTTGGCGGCGAACCTCTGCATCTCTACTAGCTGATTCAGGTGCGACTGTTGACGTTTTAAAAAGACATGGGGGATGAAAGTCTGCAATTGTTGCAGAAGGGTATGTGGAAAACTCCCTGAATAATAAGAACCTTATCGCCGAAAGAATTTTTGAAGGTGGAGATGATCAAAAAACACCAGCTACCTCACTCCCAGAACCCTCGGGCTAATTTGAACGGCCCACAGGCCCCGATTCTTTTGGAAATGCTTTCAACCTTACATCCAGCAGTATCGTTTCGGAAATCAATCGTCCGATATTTATTAATTGTAATAATATTAATGTTAATGTTTCGTAAAAAAATTTATAAAAAATATTTGAAGTTTGACATCTATCAATGAACTCTCTAGGGGGTTCAGTCCATATTTGATCCCTAGGGAATAAATGACCCACTTTAGTCCCTGTAGACAGAGACTAAAGATTAAAAGTTTTAGTATTCAAGATACATTTTTTTTTAACATAGAGAATTTAATATTTGATGTGTATGTTGTAATTTTGTATGGAAAACAAAGATTTGAGAGTGACACGTACAGATCATGTTTACGGGCTAAGGAAACATTTAGAAGTACAAGAGGAGAAAAATAAGGAAGGGACTAAAATGGATGATCAAGATAATATTGAAGATAATCAATCTAAACAACAAGAAGAGAAAGAAGCTCGTCAGTCGACAAGACAAATTGAGACAAAAGAAAAGGAAAAAAGCAGTTACTATTCCTGCATTTAAAGATCTATTTTTCCTAAAACCATTCTGATAATCCCCGACTTCGTTTTCCATTATCGGCGTTAACTTACTTTGTTTAATTTGTCCTGCTTCTTTCATAGCTACCAGTTTTCTTTTTTCAAACTCTCTTTTCTTCCTTCTATATATCCTCTTAGCCTTGAATCTCCTTTCCTTATAGTTTTCCCGATTTTCTTCATTTAAATTATCGATCATTTTTATTCTAGCTGCATTTAGTCTCTGTATTGCTTACTGGCATTCTTTGTCATACCATTTTTTATTCGATTTTATGTATTCCCCCTTGGTAAGATTTCCATGACTGTCTTCATAGTTGATCTTTTTATTCGTTCCCACTGATCTTCTACATTTTCATTCTCCCTTTCTCCTAGTGTTTCATCTCTTATGTATCTCTTGGTTATTTGCTTATTCTGTATTACTTCGTTTGTGTTAAACATGAATTTGACTATTCCTATTTCTACTTTCTTTACTGATATTTTCTGATTATACTTGACCCACGGATGACACACATAACACATAACAGATTGCTAACTAGATGCCAGTACTCGTGCAACTGGAATACCAATAAATACAACTGGTGGCCTACAAATAGGAAAAACACAACAAAAGATATAATTTATTTAATTAAAGACGCAATCCTTCGTACAAATCAGCAATACTTTTTTGTTCTGTTAGAGGGAACCCGAATCCACCACAGGTTATAATGACCACTGTACCACAGGGACCTGTGGCTCATGAGTAGCTCCTATCAGATATTACTGTAACCATAGATATACACACGCGTATACTTGTGCTGTAACCGTATAATGTTACACCACAGATATGCCTGTGTGTAATCTGTGACATTACATAACTTCGACCGTATTAGACGGTAATTAAAAATAATAAATGAATTGATTACACAAAATGCAACATGTGATACAAAACTATTTTATTATGCAATAATTATATTCGTAACCATAATAATATTTCTGTAGCTTCCTAAATACAATATTATGCACAGATGTACTCACACACACACACACACACAACAGCTGTAGACTAAGTTGAGGTAGGTCGTTATAAAAAAGATTGAAAAGAGTTCATTTACTTTTAAATTTGTCATTAATCTGAATGAAAAAACTGGCCTTAATGATTTATTTGCTTGCAGAACATTATTACAAAATAGTCATGAAATTTTAAATCGGTTAGGCATCGACTTACAATAGTACACGGGCACTATCCCCTGCACTTGTTTTACGTCACAAGCCCCGCCCCCTGGGACACCTTTCCCTTCACTTTTTGTACTCGCACACTTGGCAGGCGTGTATTTTGAGGATGAGGTCGGCTTCTTTTCGGGGGTCATTTTCAACCCTTGGGCGGAGTTGAGCCCCTAATTTGGTTGTATTAAGAGCCTTTTTTGCTGTATACTCCTTGGAGGTAATTGCGCGTACATGCAGCGTTCGGATTGGAAGGATTAAAACTAGGCCACGCCCCACTTTTAACCGATTGGTCGTGCGTGCACCCGCCTCTCTTGCTTCTAATTGGTCCTTGAAATGGTATAGGGCCCTAACCTTATAAGACAAGTGCAGAAACTAGCTCTTGGGGCTAGGTCCCTATCGTGCCCCCTTGGTGCATTTGTATGTGGGTTCTAACCTAATCTTACAGGTGTAGGTCTTCGCCCCCGTCATAAAAATTTGTATTCTAATAAGGTGGCCCTAATGTCAACTTTAAGACAGGACTTGTATCAGGGTCTCGCCCCTTGTGTTGACCCCTTTGAGTTAAAATTGATTTTTAGCGCCTTCTAGTGGCGTATAGACTAACGAGCATTTTCTCTAATAGAAGTTGATCATGCACATCTCTCTTTCTCGCTCTCGTTTATCCGTTTCTCTCTCTCTCTCTCTCTCTCCCTCTCTCGGCTCTTTCTCACACACAAACAAATCAATTAATTAATTAATCAATCAATCTCAAACAAATCATGCTCGATCAAATCAATTAGATCAATCTACCAACCAAAATCAATAAATCATGTCTTACAGTTTGCGAAAACCAGCTTACAGTTCAAAACCGATTTGGTTTAATTAATTAGTTTGCTTGCTCAAAATCAGCCACAGTTCAACATTAACAGTTATAAAACCTCATTAAAAGAACTGGAAAGTAATAATTACTTATATATATATATATATATATATATATATATATATATATATATATGACATAGAGTTAAATTAAATTAACATGTTTTAAAAATATCAAATTGATATAATGAAAAAGGTTTTAATGGTTTATTATTATATGCGAATTAATAACTACAAGTTTAAAGTCCACGGATACGTACATGCTATTGTAGATCTGATTTTATGACGTCATCCTATAAGAGTAATAATACATTTAAAAATCTTTATCAACATTTTTGTTAGCAATGTCAAGTAAAACATATATTAAAAAATAGTACACTTACCTTCAGATGTGTTTTTCTTTCAACTGTTCTAATAATAACCATACGTTGAACTGAAATATTTTTATGCAATGTATCCATACGTAGCCTCACTAAACACGTATTCTACTTATGAATGGTTGGATACAAACTGGCTATTGCTTCCCATAATTAACTAATTTAGAATGTAGACCTAATTATCTATATTACACTTACTTCAGTCCGTATTCACCTTTCACTTTCGCACACTACTTAGAGCCTCGTATATGAATTATTATTATTATACAGTTATACAACTTAAAAATTGTAAAGTAACAATCACCCGTCAACATCGTGTTAATCAATGTGTTTAAAATATTTTTAAAATTTGCTGTTGCAAACAAACATTAAGCCCCAAATATTAGGTGGAGTAAGAATCATTCTGTACCCTAGCGTTTTATACATTCTCTATCTAAGCGGTCATCACCTTTACATTCGAAATTATACCTGATTTATCTATATGTTCAATTACTCGCACACACACACACACACACACACACACACACAAATTGCTTTTAAATAAATAAATAAAGGAGCTGCGATTAAGTAAACAGGTAATTAGACATTATAAATAAACACAATATTGCAGATTTTTTTCAGCTAGTATTTAAGTTGTGACGATAACAAAATACTCTTTAGTATCGATCAGAGTTTCGAGATGGAAGGTCAGTCATCCCTTTTCTGCAATAGTAGCGGGCCATCTGGTTGTGGGAAATCGTATTTTATCGTTGATTTTCTAAAAAATATCGAAACTGCCTGCGATACAGCTTTTGAAAAAATTATTTGGTTTTACGGCGAATGGCAACCATTATTCAAAGATCTCTCAGTGGAATTCCAGAAAAGATTACCAGATATGGAATACTTTGAAGGAAAAAACCGGTTTTAATAATAATTGACGATCTAATGCGCGAGACTAACGGTTCGGTGGTTGATATTTTTACAAAGGGTTGTCATCATAGAAATCTAAGCGTGTTTTTCTTAACGCAGAATATATTTCAACAAGGACGTGGACAGCGAGATATCTCACTCAACGCTTATTACATAATCCTGTTTAAGAATCCACGTGACGGGGCACAGATACAGCATTTAGCAAGATAAATTTCACCTGACAATCTGTACCAAGATGCTACTTCTAATCCGCACAGATATCTATTGTTCGATTTAAAACTAAATTCACCGGATTTGCTACGCTGTAGAACAAACATACCCGGGCGTCAAGGTATTTTCCAAGTATATATAGCGAAAAAAGGGTTTAAGCCTCACAGTCATAAAGATTATATCATATATGATGGTTGACGCTTTAATCGAAAACACCGGTGTCCTGCGCGCATTAACCAGATTAAGTAAAAGTCAACGTGACGCTTTATTGAAATGTCTGAATAGTAAGCAGGTGTAATGCACTTGCGAGTGTGCACACAACATTTTAAAAGATCGTGTATCTCTGTCAGCTGATCAGAAGCAGCGACTCTGTCAACATAAGCACACTCTAAGGCCGCTGGCACAGAGAGGTGAATCTATAAAAAAGAAGAAACAGTTTCTCGTACAGAAGGGCGGCGCGTTTCTACCGCTCCTGTTAAGACCATTACTTGGCGGAATTCTAGGTAAATTATTTCAATAATCTATGGACCACAATCTGAAGAAGATAATTATTCTACCTATGGATTTTATACAACGCCTGCAAGCGCCAGATGTCACGCAAAACAACATATTAACGCAGTTGGGTAACAACATGGATACAGTATTAAAAACCAAAATTACCGACAATGCCAAATGGCAGCAGTACAATCAAAGATATTTACATTTTCCCAATCAGTCACGTTAGCCCGCTAGTATAATAATCAGCGGTGATGAAGATGATATTAAGGATTCGCCGAAACGCGAAGGTCTGGCAGACGACGAGATAGTATCAACTCTGCCTGTTTCGTACAGGAAGAAAGGTGAGGCTTTCTTGCGTATACTGAATACGGGCGGTGATGTATTTTGGGATAAAAGGGGTACTGTCACAATAAAAGGTGAGATCATCCCTCATTCTAACACTATTAATGTGGTTTACGAACGTTAAGGTAACGACAGTTTGCGACGTACATTAAAGAAATAAATATACCACGAGAGTTTATCGGAAATACTCGAAGACATTATGTTACAGTGTCACCTAACATTGAACCGAGCCTCATAACTATATGTGAGAATTACGACGCCGATAGTGAATCGAGGGAAACCCCGCGAAGATCCTTTCGAAGAAGAAGACTTTCACTAGATTGGAATACGTGGAGAACGTAACGTAACATGGATGCTGTATACTATAATACTGAGCACCCTGTCGGGTTTGCGGGTATAACACCTTTCGTTAATGCTGTAAAGGGTAGATATAGTGAAGTGAAAAAATGGCTGCAGGCTCAGGAGGCTTATACGGTTCATAAACCTGTCAGAAAAAAATTTTCGCGAAATAAATATGTTGTGAGCAACATTTACGACCTATGGCAGGCGGATCTTTGCGATATGCGAACTTTAAGTAAACACAATAGTGGATACAACTACATACTAACGGTTATTGATGTCTTTAGCAACAGGGCCTGGGCGAGAGTTCTTAAAACGAAGACAGCAGCATCTGTAATTGAAGCATTCACCGATATTTTTAAGGAATGTGGTAATACACCGGCAAATCTACAGATTTATAAAGGTAAGGAGTTTGTGGTGGTCAGTGTGCAAAACTTTTTCAAGAAACAAAATATCTGTAGTTGAAAGAATTAATAAAACATTGAAGACAAAGATGTGGCGTTATTTCACCTACAAAAATTCCTACAATATATTGATGTGCTCCAAAAACTTCTGACTGCTTACAACAATAGCCCTCATTCAAGTATAGATGGCCCCTGCGGCTCTAAACCATAAAAACATTTTGGAAGTGTGGAATAACCTGTACTTCGAAAGGCTTAGGCACATCACGTCATCCTAAACGTAAAGTCAGTGAACATCTTAGAATCGCCAGAACTAAGTACACCTTTGACAAGGGATATGAAACGAACTGGAGCGAGGAAGTTTTTACAATTAGTGCAGTGATGAAAAGAATACCTCCAGTTTATCGCATAAGCGATCTTAATAACGATCCTGTTGCGGGTACCTTTTACGAGGAGGAGTTGCAAGTTGTTACGGTTGATAAAGACGCTCTATTCAAAGTCGATAAGATTTTAGCTGAGAAGGGCCACGGACGATATAAACAATACCTGGTTAAGTGGCGTGGATACAGTCACAAATTTAATAGCTGGGTGTTAGCTTCGCAGCTGAGAGACATATAAAATGAAGTTTTATCTTACCTTATTAAGTAATAGTTCCATGACGTATTTTCCCGACAATATGACGTCAAGTTTTATTACACAACTGCCAAAAACAGGCTCACTGGTTGTAGGCATTCCAGAAATTCAGTACCCTTGTTCTTTTGCCGCTGTAAGTGCGACAGATAATTTCATTTATTGTAGAACTGATCCACCCCCAGGAGAAGAGGATGTGTTAGAGACGATATTAAAAATGGCTACATCACATTTCCAACACGACAACGAGAAAGCCATTTATACCGAGGACGGATGGTATGTGTTACGTTTTGCCTCGGGGAATTATGCCAACATAGAAGAAATTGCCAGTGAGCTAAATAGTCAATAGTAAATTGCTAACAATCGAATACAATAATCTAACTAAGCGCCTCACTGAAAATTAAAAACCTCCCTCTCGCTATTCGGATTCTCATAACGTTTAGCTTTACAGTTGGGTTATCGACCGTATCAAAACATAGCTATGGAACCAAAACCCCCGCACCACGCTAGTATATGGATAGGATTACCAACGCAAATTTTTGTTTATTGCGACATCGTTGAACCGCAAATTGTGGGCGATGTTTTATCTTCGGTTATGCGTATAATAAATATTACTTCTGAAAACTACGTTTACGGAGGTCATAAAGATGTGGTTTTTTTCGCCGGCACACTACATGCCCGTGATGACAAGGGAATTTGAACACATCGAGATTAATATAAAAACAGATACGGGGCAGCAATGCAATTCAAGTTTGGGACGTCGTGTCTGAAGCTACACTTTAAGAAAGTGCAATAATGGTTTGTCCTTATCAACAATATTATATGAATCAGGCCGGTAACGGCATTGGATCCATCTACAGAGGCGCACCATATCAACGTGGTCACGGAATAGGAAGCTGGCTAGGTGGTACGTTTAGATGTATAATACCGTTATTTAAGTCTGGTGCAAAGGCCATTGGAAAAGAAGCTTTCAGAACGAGTGCTAACTAATCTTCTTGGTGACGTCATAGATGATCGACCTGTTAAAGAATCGTTTCATGAAAGATTCCACGAGGTAGGTAGAAATCTTAAACGTAAAGCCGATGAGAAAATCGATAAAATGATGGAGGGTTCGGGATATAAAAGAGTACATCTGGCCCAAAATAACCAGTCTCTACCGAGAGCTGTTGTCGCTGAGAAGAAGAAACCTACTGACGACGATATATTTTCAAGATAATGGCTTTTCCACATGCTCAATCATGTGAATGCGTCAAGTCCGAATTGGATCTGTTCGCTTTACCGTCGACGTAGACAAGTATCGAGGGTAGTGAATAGATATTTTGCAAACCCTTATCAGCTCTTAGTGATGACGCTCCAATAGAATTTGTAGTGCCCGGAAATGGAAACGATTACATAGATTTAAGTCAGACCAAGTTGTACTTCACAGCTAAAGTTTTGAAGTAAGATGATAGAACACCTACTAATGCGGATGTTGTAGCACCGGTAAACAATTGGATGCATTCGCTTTTCTCACAAGTGGAGGTTTACTTGAATCAGAAGATGGTGCCACAACCAAACAAAACCTACGCCTACCGCTCATATATTGAAACGTTGCTAAATTATGGAAACGAGGCCAAGAGTTCACATCTAGGTTGTACGTTATGGCACAATGATACAGCTGGGCAGATGAATACACTGGGAAACGAAAATAACGGTTTCTCGAAACGTCAAGTACTTGCAGCGATCAGCAAACAAAACGAGATGATTGGTCACGTGCAATCGGATTTGTTTAATCAGGAAAAGTTTCTCATAAGTGGTGTTAAATTAAAGGCTAAATTTGTACCTTTAGTCTAATGGCAGCTCACGCTTCAACTTACAAGACGCAAATTATGGATGCTAGTTTACTGGTGAGATGTATGCGAATCAATCCCACCATTCTAGTTGCACACACTAAAACTTTAGAAACAATTGTAGCAAACTATCCTGTTACAAGGATGTATCGTAGGTTTTGTCGCAAATAAAGCCTTCTACGGTGATTACCCCTCAAATCCATTCAATTTTCATCGCATCAATATTAATTACATGTCGTTATATATTGACGGTCAACAAATTCCTTCGAAGGCCTTACAACCAGACTTTACAGCTAATGGTTTATATGTAAGGGCATATCACTCCTTACTCTCCGGTAGCGATTACCCCGACGACTACTGTTTAATGGCCTTCGACCTAACCCCTGACTTGTCTGCGAACGCTAGCACACACTGGAATTTAGGTAGAAACGGTTCCCTTCGCCTAGAAGTCTGCTTTGAAGAAGCTCTCGTAGACATTGTTTGGTGTACGGCGAATTCGATAACGTGATTGAGATCGATAAACATCGGAATGTGGTCGAGGATTTCACCTGTTAAAAGGGACAGCTCTAGATCACAAACTACAGTATCCAGCAGCAAGTAAAAGAGGATGGACGCATAGTTGGACGTACATGGGTTTAGAGGTGTTGGTAACGAATTCATACCGAAAGAAATTGCCGTGATTACAGATCATGGTTCGTTACTGCTGATGCTGATAAAGTCACCTCTAGATTATTTTATATCAAAGCCCATGTCAAGACAGATAAGGTACTTAGAGGATAAATATCAAGGCTTCAAAAGGCGGTCAGAGTATGTGCCACACAACGATTTCCAAGAGGAGCTGATAAGAACTTTGCTGCCGTTTAACAAAATTCATGTTAAGGGTAGTGAAAAACAACAGTTTTTAAGATTCCTTAACAAACCAATACTAAACTTGGACGAGATTGGTTGCCCCCGGCTTAAAAAAATTGAAAAGGAACCAAAGGTGTATAGCTGTTTAAACCATAAGATGGAGGAGCCTACGTGCGCTCTGGAAAACGCATTACTACTCGACTGGGCGCATACCAACTCCAAAGATGTATGCAGTACAAGTGCTGAAATGTTTGAAATTGATCCCCAACCACAAGAATGTGTCTCGACTTGTATGTGCTTCTAATCAGCTGTCACGACACGCACCTAGACTTTATGCAATTATTGTAAACACGGATCCATCAAACAAACCAGGTCTGCATTGGACTGCTATCTACATTGACGAGGGTGGTAATGGGGAATATTTTGATTCCTTTGGACGACCCCCGCCAGGTTACTATTTACGTTTCCTTAAGAAGAATTCTAGATGGTTCTGCTACAACAAAACAATACTGCAGGATTACCATTCGGATGTATGTGGACCTTATACGATAATATTTTTGTATTTTAGAATAAATAATTTACCAATGCTTAATTTTGTAAATAAGTTTTTCACTACTTATTTAGTTATAAATGATGAGATAATCCAGTTACTGTATAATGCTTGTTTTTCAATCATTCTACTCTGATAAATAAAAACGTTTTTAGTACTATAATCGTTTTAATTAAGAGTTCCGTAACAAGAGACCTGCATGATCAAGTTCTATTTTAGAAAATGTTCATTAGTTTATATACCACTAGATGGCGCTACCTTGATTACAAAAAATATTTATTAGTCTATACATCACCAGATCGCGCCACAAACAAATTCATATAGCTGCCTTAAAGTTAGGATTAGTACCCTTATTAGAATACAAATTTTTATGATGGGAGCGAATGCCTACACCTGTAAGATTAGGTTAGAACCCACATACAATTGCACCAAGGGGACCACGAAGAGCTGGTTTCTGCACTTGCCTTATAAGGTTAGGGCCCCATACCATTTCCAACCAGGGAGCCACGACAGGGGCGAAGGCCCGAGAACAAGTTTTGAAGATCTTCACTTGTCTTACAAGTTAGCATTAGGGCCCCCTTATTTCTAATTTCCCGCCATAACCAATCAGAATGCAGAGACTTAGTCCTCCAATCAGAGCAGAGCAGTTGAGTTGTACTTACAAATGATTTCCGGGTAAACATAAACGTATGTAGGCTGTTTGGCAAAAAACGTCCAACGCATAACTACGTTTTATTTATGTTCCGATTTCAACACTCAAAAGTTTTTTAAATAACTTTTAAAATGCTACAAACGGGCCATAATTTTGTTTATTGTGCAATATTAGCTTTGATTTCATAATTATCAATTTTTTATTTTTAAATAACTAACTACATTGTTTCTAATTTTTCTGGTAGAAAATTTTTCTTTCTGAATCCAACGGTATGCACAGTGCCTCATATAAAAATGTTTTGTATGGGGATCTCGGAAAGGGTAAGAGATAGAAAGTCGATTAAATGTGACAAAAGTTGCGCATTCGAGGGAACGTATTTATGGTGGTTGTAGAACTCACATATCTTTTTTAATTTTTGAGATATTTGAAAAAAACTGTAATTTTCGTGTTTCATTTTTATTTTTTTCTGACTTTATTTGAAGAACTATCAAAAAAAAACGAAATCACATTTTCATGGACACATTTTCTACTCTATTAAATCATATCGTCCAATTTTTGATTCAACGTTTCGTATCATAGCAACCATCATCAACTTTTTTTTTAAATACAAGAAAAAGTTGCTTTTAACGTATTTAAATTCTCTCTTTGATTATGATTTCAATGATATACCACACTTTATATTTTTAAGGCGGTTCGAACGAGAAAATTCATTTTCAATGTCAAAATCAGAACACGCGGTTTTTAAGGATAAAAGTATTATTAGAAATATTAGGTAACTTTAAATTACTACAATGAACTGTTCATTAGTTGACATGACAATAAAAGCAAGGCCTATAGTTACTTTTAAGAGTAGCGCCTATTTCCTGTGTTTTACAAATGAACCTTCAGGCAACTAAATAAAGTAAAAAATGGAAATTAAACCTAGGGTAACCTAGCTTACCGTAGATTTATTTCAATTTTTTTATTTGACCATATAAATCTACGGTAACCATTTCCATTTTCTTACCTTGATCATGAGCAATGCATAAAGTTCATTTGTAGAGTACCGGAAGTAGATGCTAGTCTGCTTAAGGGCTGAATGATATTAGTGATGTAAATAATACATTTTAATATTTTTATACCCTGAATAACTATGAGTTTAATTTAAAATTGATTGTAACTGATTCCATAGCTTGTTTTTATAAAAAAATTACGAAACATATTTTTTGCATTAATTTAAAGTTACGTTCGTAATAATACTTTTATCCCCGTGTGTTCTCGATTTTAACATTGAAAATGAATTTTCTCGTTCGAAACGCATCAAAAATATAAAGTGTTGATATACCGTTGAAATCATAATCAAAGAGAGAATTTGAATAGATAGGTTAAAAACAGTTTTTTGTATTTAAAAAAATTAAGTTGATGATGGTTGTTATAATACGAAACGTTGAATCAAAAATTGGATGATACGATTTAATAGAGTAGAAAAAGTGGCCATGAAAATGTGTTTTCGTTTTTTGATAGCTCTTCAAATAAAGTCAGAAAACTATAAAAATGAAACACCAAAATTTCAATTTTTCCAAATATCTCAAAAATGAAAAAAGATATCAGAGTTCTACAAACACCATAAATACGTTCCCTCGAATGTGCAACGTTTGTCCCATTTAATCGACTTTCTATCTCTTGCGGTTTCCGAATCCCCATACAAAACATTTTTACATGAGACACGGTGTATGTTAAGTTGATTTTTTCTTAATATTTAATGACAATTTTGTCATTTTCCAATGTATGCTCATATCTTAAGAAACCCAACTTAATGTTGGTAAACACTATCTTTAATTTTTTTACAAAATATTCAGCAAAAAAAACCAACAACAATATCTTACTGAAAAAATATAATTATATACAGGGTGGTTGATAATTCGATGCGAAGTTTTTATGGGGTGATTGAATGGATCATTAGGAACTTATCGACAGAGGTGGGAAGTATCTTACTTTAAAGTATCTCGATACCGGTATCGAGATACTTTTTTATGAAAATAGCTAGGAATAAAATACATTTTTGAAATTGTATCGATATCTTACTTTCGATACTTTTTTATGCATCTTATTGAATTTTTAAAGATACCATTAAAGAAAAAATGTTTGAAAACTGGAATGTATTGATTTAAAATTTTAGTGAACATCGTACGTTTATTTCGCTGCACTGTCACGCGCTGCGTTAAGCTTACTTTGTTCTCTTGTATTGTACATTTATACAGGTTGAATAAATAATGTAAGGAAGTGTCACAGTATTCTTTCTTATTTTTATTTTTTATTTACAATCCTTGAATGAAATAATCCACGTTATCTAATCTTCAATTAAAGTAGCATTTATTCTACCTAGATTCTACTTCATCCACGTGTTTTTGTTTATTGCAGTATTTCACGGAATATCTAAAATCTTTTGTAATTTGCAAATCAAGTTTTAAAAATTTGTATATTGCTTTTTAGTTCCTCTACAAAAATGCCGACACTTGCTGTTGCCGGCTTAAAAATCCTTAAGACGGCATTGATCTTTTTGTACTAATTTGCAGAAGTTAATTCATGCGTAGGTAGGTACATTAAATAAGTAGGTATTAGTTATTAGCCGTAAATACAAGTTGGTATTGTACAGCACGTAATGTCTGAGTCAAATAAATCATACTTCTAAGGTACCGAATGTTGAAAACATATTCGTTTATAAATTTTAATAATACAAGCAACGTATACCTACTACAATTTAATCAGGTAAATAGTAAATACCTGTTGTAGTAGGAAGTACGTAATACCTTTGCTCTGTAATAAAATTGAATATCTAATAAGATTCCGCAAAGAGATTAAAATTACAAGATGTATATTTTTGAGATTTTAACAAAGGCGCTGCAAGGCTGTCGTAATAAATACCAGCAATGTACTTATATTGTCATGCAATAATTCAATTTCCCCTTATTTATTTTATTATCTATGTCCATCTTTACAATAGTGTTTAGTTTTTAGGGACACAAAATGAATATATAAAATTTATTTATTGAAAATTTATGTAATTGTAGAAAAACGTTGTAATTCGGAAAAGTTCGCTAAAAAATCACGTTCTTACAAAATAAAAAAGGAAAAAACTAAAGTTCTTAAAAAAATAATGGGTTCACATCCCTTTTAAAACTTCGTTCCAAGTCTGTAAAAATTGGCTACTGTGTAAAAATAAACACCATTAAGCAGATTACAGGAAAGCGATATAAAACGGTGATGATTCACCTTTTTGCGAATTTTAACAAAAGGATTTCAATATGGTACCTATAGTTAAATAATAAGCAGTACAACGTTATACCATTGACTTTACCCCATTGGTCAGATTTCATTCAACTGATTGATGATTCAACCAATCACAGGAATATATACTGTGATGTAATTTACTTTAAAACGTTTTTAGGAAGTTGACGTACAGTTTCTTCACTAATTTAGGTGAGTAAAGAAGTAATTATTTATTATTTTAAGAATACGAAGGCCATCTGTCTTGTTAACGTAACAATGGAAGAGAAAATTTTTTTACCGTGGATGAATTTATCAAATTATTTTTATATTTCTGAAAAGGACTTTTCCTTTAATTAAGGACTTATTTTTAAAGCATAATACAGCTGTTCCATCTAGCGCAGCTGTCGAAAGATTATTTAGTACCAGTGGCCTAATTCTTAGTAAGAAAAGAGGCAAATTATCAGATACAAATTTAGAGAATTGTATTTTGTTGAAAGGATCCTTAAATATATAAATTTTAAAAAAATGTAGTTTTTTAGTAGGTATCTGCACAGTATCTTCGATACTTTACATTGGGATTTAGTATCTTACTGAGGTATTGTTTTAGAATAGGTATCTTACCTTCAAAAAGATACTTATTTCAGTCTATTACGTACCATTAAGGCAGAGGCAACAGATTACAGAATGTCGGAGCTCAGTTCGTCGGAGGCACTGGATGCGTGGGTGTGTCTATTATCAAAGGAGACAGAGAAAGAGTTCACTACCCAGCCGTAGGTCTTTAACTACCGCTTTGCTCAGAACGGATCGTGCGTAGGGGAATAAGTTTGCAGTAATTTTGGGCGCCAGGAATCGCCCCTCTACGCTAGGCCGCACCGTTATCCCGACTCCTGGATACACGGTGGTACAGTGGATGGGTAAGGAACTAAGGAAGAGAAAAAGGAGGAAGGAAACTCACCAAACAAAACTATCAAAGTAACGTAGTAAAAGTAAATTTAATTGCAATCGTTAATTACTTTTTCAAAACTGTAGAACTTATTCTCACAGAACAAACAAAATTATATTAACATTGTACAAATTTCGATTATCTCGCAAATGTGTCAATTTCTGTTAATAAATAAGAAAAAAAAAAAAAATATTTATATTACAATATACTTAATGCAAGAACCGAAGTAGTATTATTGCGAGTCAGAATAACCCCCAATTTGACTCAAATACCCAATAAATAAAACAACAATGTTGACAGTACTTTAGCAAGTTGCTGGGTAACTATACGCAACCCAAAATCAATTAGTTCTAGAGAAAAGTTTAAATAATTAACTGAAAACGTTTCCTTTGCTTAATGAAAGACCTTTCATTGTGTACACTGAAAGAAAACATAGATTCTCGCTACAACAAGCGTTTTAGATAACAAGAGAATGAAACACAGAATAATGACTAATACTTGCCGCAGCGTACACGAATAGCAGAAGTATTCCCTAAAATTATTGTATAGATAAGTAATACTTATTGACGTTTACAGAAAACACATTAATATTTAAATAATTAACCGCCCAATTAAAGCGGTTGCTAGAAAGGAAATGGGAACGATTCAATTAACCCAAATTATTTATTTCTGAGAAAAACTAAGTCAATAACCAAATATTTAGGAAGAAAGGAGCCAGAAATAAATAATCGAGTAACTAAATCGTCCTCGTAACCTAATTTTGATAAAGCAAAGAAATCTTTTATGAGAAAAGAAACATTCAACAATGAAAGTAATAATCTCGGCACAGGTAATTTAGATTCAATGATACTATTTAGACACATCCAGTTACTTAAATTGTGACGCGCATACTTATATAATGAAACTCGTCTGCCGCGCAGCTAACATTTACATTAAACGTAACGGTAGTTTTAATTAATAAGTAAAGCTGTAAATTTTAATATTAACCAGATAATGAAACTAATAGTAGAGTATAGGCTTAAGAAGGTAGTACGATACTAAATCAATCAATGTTAGCTAGAGGTTGTTGATCATATTTACAGATACAATTAAGGTGAGCATTTATAGGGTTATTAATCCTAATTGAAATCTATACCTTCATTCGCAGACAGTAATGGAAGTAGTACATATAATAATACAGATAAACCCCTGACCTTATCTGATGATGTCGAGAGTTCTTGCTCTAGCGATGGGACACCCACTAAAGCAGGTGCAGCGCTCCCGATATGATATGTCCAATGGCTTATGTTAGCGTAGCCAATCCAACTTCACATTTAAGTTACCGGAAGGTTACAGATGAGGAAAAGTTGGTTCGCAAGAAGAGTAATTTTTCCTTCCAACTCCCCAAATCGATAGATAATCTATTCTAATCTAATTGAATCTAATCGAAGCTAATACAAAACTAATCCAACGCCAAACCAACACAACACTAGCACAAAACCAACACAAAACCCACACAAAACCGCTAAAAAAAAGTAAAGGTAGGTAAGCACGAAGATAGAAAGGTTTATGAACTTACCACTATGTTGTAAGGCGTGCAATAAATGTTAAGACGAGCCTGATAGGTTCGAATCTAAAGCTTTATATTTGTAGATTGTATGTGTTCCGTTCCCTAAGAAGGAAGATTTTAAATTAGTACCAAATGAGAAAAACTGTAATTCTTACCCCTTATAGGACACGACCAAATTTTGTTTGAAATCCGCAAAGCTTGCGATCAATAGGATTAGCAAATTTGGTAGGAATTTCTATTGTTTTGAAATCTTTTACCAGAATCCGAAATAATTTCGCTTAGTAGAGAAAGTGTAAAAGAAATCACAAAATTTTCGTAGCGTCACAAAATGGCGGAGAAGAAAGTGAAAATTTTTATCAAAACCGAATTTTTGATCTATTAGATTTATGTTCAATAAAACGATTTTCCTATTGGCTATTTGATACCTTAACCTCGCCCTCTTACGAGAATTTCGTAAAATAACTTAAAGTATTGGTGTTTACGACCATTGTGTAGTACAGAGTTTGGCTACACGCCGACAGATGTCATACCTATTTACTTTTGATAGAATTATTAACATGAATCGGATTTTTGTTAAATTACACAATAGAAGACATGTAAAATTACGGTAATGTTTTAAACACGAATTGTACGAATAGTGCGTTTAGTACATATAGAGAAGGAGTTAAAGTAGATAATTTTTTAGCAATTAACAGAATTATACGCAGATGAATTTTTGTACGTTACAAGTCTAATATATTATCTTATCTTAAGATGCTTTTGTAGAAGTATCTTCCCACCACTGCTTATCGAACCCAACTTACCTCTATACCAAGTGTGGTCTTTTTCAAAATATTTATGATTTCTTAAGTATATCGCTTGTTTAATATCAAATAAACATTACTGAAATGAATAAGCGTTTTTGTTTCTTTTTATTCATTTCTTTCTACACTAGCACACATCAATATTTAATAAGAAGTAGTTTAACAATAATAAGCAAATGAAGTTAGTTGTCAAAACATACCGATCACCATAAAAAATTTAAGTTCTAACGCAAATTTTATTGGAAGGAGTGCCTGTAAATTCTTTAAAATAATTTTAAAAACCTTTCTAAACAATTGGATGGTTAGAATCTAAAGTGCCCTTCCCATTGATATTGAGATGCATGTCGGAGCGGTCATTATCACATTCGCTAGCGATTTTTTTTCACTATTCGCGGTCAACAGATTTACAAAGTCGGGAGAAACATTTTTAACACTTCTTTCTTTTGTTACCACGAAATGAAAATGAAATTTTGTTGTTGATTTAGGATTTTGATATTTAAAATTGATCTTTATTGGTTGTTTCATCAATGTAACTTTAGGTGAATTCATTTATTTATAGACATCCTGTAACTTACTTATCGAATTGCCTCCGTGTTCTAGCTCAGTGAAAATTTGGGTTCGATTTTAGAACCTTAAAACGATTTAATATGGTTCACTAATTCCAGTGTTACAACAATTTTTGTAAATAGTTCAGTTTTTCTGATCTCCCAGTATTTAACCTAATTCGGTGTCACGAACGCTTTATTAACTCACTTGTATAATCGTATTTGTCCATTACTATTCTAAAATGGTAGCATGAGTACCTCAAGAATATGCGTCCGATTAGGGCTTGATGTAATTACGATTCCACACTTTTCACGAGGAAATTCCTGGCGTCCGCTTAAATTTCTCTTCGCAACTTTAACTTTACACATAAATCGTTCCACGTTGGTTAAAAATAAACCATGACGCGCAATTATGTGATATCGGGGAAATTATCTTAAACAGCACTGATACTTCACTCCGACCCTTGGCCCAAAAATCTAAGCCAAAAATGGAACCGACGGTGACTAACCCCACCAAGTAAGCGGCAAAAGACGCACTTTCAAAATTCGTTATCCCAAATGGGTCATTTTGCTCAACTCCTCCTCAACGCGTTCATCGAACTCTGATGTACAGGATAAACTCATGCGATTTCTGTAGTAAATTACCTTAATGATTAACTACCTATATATAAGAACATAAGCCTCCATTTGTGTTCCATAATTCTTAATTTTTATTTTGATGAATACTCTTTGTTTTAAAAAGTTTAAATTCAAAATGGCGGCCAATGTGGCGATTTCAGTACATTTCGGTGCTTGTGCTGTCACCAAGAAACCATAAAAGCTACTTGCAATTTGAAATCGCAACTAGTAAGTAAAAGTACATGCTTTCTAACGGTTTGTAAATATTTTTGAAAAAATAAAATCTTGACCTTAATTACGGGGTTAAAACTTCCGTTTTTTTCAAAATTGATTTTCTCAAAAACAGCTCTAGTAATTTTTTTTAAATTTACATATTTTATAATAACATATAACGAAAATATGATGAGCAAATTGGAAAATTTCAATCACTCATAACTATGCTTCTGATAAAAAGGAAATCTTGGAATTAAGGGATTATATGGTGGACTATAGGGATTAGCTGCTAAACTGCTATATTGATATATTTTAAGTGCTTTCGGTTTTGCCGAAAATAACAAAGAAACTTATTTTTTAAATATTTTATATCAAAGTTATTTGAATTTTAAGTTGGGTTTGGATTGTGCCGCCCAAAATTCTTTTGTGTGCAAAGTTTCATTGTTATGTCTGTATTCTGTGTGTGTGATGGGTGGTATGTTTGCGTGTTGTATTGTGGGGTCGTTAGGGTACCTCCAAGGTAACCTATGTATGCGTCTTAGGATTCGGCTTTTACAGGAAGCGATAGAGGAGGGGTGATTAGGGTTTCTGTTAGTGTATATGGGTGCTCGGAAATCCATAACAGGACGTATGTATGTTTTGTAGGTGTGTTGTAGTGTTTTGTGGTGAAACCCCTGAGTCTACCCCAGAGGGCGCCTAATAGGTTTGCTGTTTAGTGTTCTTTGTACATCGGGAAGCCAATTGAGGGTTCTGTTGAAGAGGATTCCTAAGAAGGTGGCTTGTTGTTGGAGTGGGAGTCTTTCTTGATTCAGATAGTGACTTCATTATCAACGTATAGCTTTTAAATTTGCATATAACGAAAATATGGTGAGTTTTATGAGATTTCTATCTTATCCAGGACCGGAGTCAGGAATTTTGAGTAAGTATATCTTATTATATTACAAGTTATACGGAGTTAGGCATTGCTGTGCGCAACAGTTACTTTCCTTATACAAGAAAGTGTTGTGCCAAAGTCCATCGGCCAGATTTTCTTACATTCGGCATGAAATAACATTTTTCCGTTAATAGTTTGTATTATTCCAGAAAAGCAAGACGGCCTCTAGTGATTTCACCGTTAACACCTATTTTTACTAAACTTTTGACTAATTGTTACTAGGTGGTAGGCATATACAGTGTGTCCGAGATTCAGCATGCGTGTATTGCTATATTCGTTAATATTGAAGATAGAATGTCGGTTGAATGGGGAAAGTTTTAGAGAATTTTATGGTTATCATCATGGTAAAGTCAGATTTGAAGTAACTTTTTTTGTTTTTGAAATAATTGAAGAAAACGAAAATTGTGCATTTTCTACTACCCCCTGTAGCTCTTTTATTTGAAGTCTGACAACATTTTGATTTGTACATTATTATGACACTTTTAAAAGACAATTTTAAAAAAAGTACCAAAATTTATCTACAGTCATTTGTTTTTGAAATACATACACTAACTATTGTTTTTCATATGGACGCCATCTTGGATTTTTACATTATCGAATAGTATTTTTTATCACCTTTTCAGCGATGTATCACATGATACGAGAATTTACTTCCAACTATAAACCCTTGCTAATGTATCTGTTTTTACTTACAAAAGTTAATACATTTCTAACTTTTGTTTTTGGACGCTATTTGGATTTTTACATTATCGAATAGTGTATTTTAACACCTCTTCAACAATGTATTACATGATATGAAAATTTACCTTCAGCAACCAAACATTTAAACAAAATAAAATATGAGGCCATGGATAATAATTGCAAGGACTGACAATAAGATGACATACTTTATTTATTCGCGTAAATTATTCGCAATCTGTGGTAAGTACTTGGAAAAATAATTGTTCTTTTTGTCATTGTTAGTGTTTATTATTGTTGTTATTCTGTTATTCGTTTGTGTTGTTTTTATTGTTTGTCCCTGCGTTGTTATTATTGTTAATATTTATTCCTGTTTTGTATCTTGGTGCAAGATTTTTTGAAGTATGGCGTTAAGATATTCCAATGAAGAGAAGCTAGATATGCTTGAAATCTATTTCAAAGCAAATAGAAATGCAGATAATGCAATAAGAAATTATGAAGAAATATTTCCCGATCGGGTTCAACCGAATAAAAGACATTTCAGGACTTTAGTGATGAATTTATTATCATATGGCAGTTTTGAGACGGAAAGACCTAAAAAGTATGTTAAAGATAATGAAGGTAATAATAATGCTGTTCT
Organism: Vesta saturnalis; assembly: GCA_036346205.1. Classification (NCBI taxonomy): domain Eukaryota; kingdom Metazoa; phylum Arthropoda; class Insecta; order Coleoptera; family Lampyridae; genus Vesta; species Vesta saturnalis. The sequence continues at coordinate 1,090,577 of JARFJB010001773.1, forward strand.
AAATTTTGTTGGTGAAAACGAAGCATCTTCGGTTAGAAAAATGGCCGATGTATTACACATTCCGAAATCCCCCGTCCATGACATTTAAAAAAAAAATAAATTTCATCCATTCAAACCAATTATTACACAAGCGTTACGAGAAGGTGATTTTGAGAGACGAATGGCATTTTCACGGTGGTACATTCAAAAATCTGGGGAATATCCTCAATTCTCGTCCAACGTTTTATGGACGGATGAAACCAGATTTACAAATTGCGGACTTTTTAATAGGCACAACACGCACTTCTGGAATGTGGAAAATCCCCATAAAGTTTGTGAAAGGAGATTTAAAACCAGATTTGGTTTCAATGTATGGTGCGGAATTATAGGTATAAATAAAATTTTCTTGAAAAGTTTATTTTAAATGTAACATTTTAGGAAATAACTTGATTGGACCATTTATTTTCAATTATAATTTAAACGGAGTCCGATACTTAGAGATGTTGCAAGAACAAATCATACCCAAATTTAGAAAATATTTGGTTTATGTAAGACGGCTGACCAGCACACAATTCAGCAGACGTTAAACAATATTTGCAAAGAGTATTTAACAATAAATTAATTTCCAATAATGGGGACATTTTATGGCCTGCCAGGTTCCCTGACTTGAACCCACTAGATTTTTATTTATGGGGTCATACAAAAAACGAGGTGTACTATTTCGACACTCCAGAAAATCTTGACATTTTAGAAAATAGAGTAAGACATGTACTAAATTCTGTAAATAGAAATACGTTAGTTAGGGTTACACATTCAGTGTTAAATCGTTGTAGAAAATGTGTGGAGTGTAGAGGGGGACATATCGAGCATGTTTTATGATAGTTACTATTATCGGTTTTGTTTTTATTTTAGTTATTAGAAATAACAATAATTAGGAATCTAATTGTATAAATTTTTCATTTATTAATCCATGCCTTCTCAAGGCCTACTATTTCAATTTTATATTTTTTAAATTTTTGATAGTTGGAAGTAAATTCTCGTATCATGTGATACATCGCTGAAAAGGTGATAAAAAATACTATTCGATAATGTAAAAATCCAAGATGGCGTCCATATGAAAAACAATAGTTAGTGTATGTATTTCAAAAACAAATGACTAGATAAATTTTGGTACTTTTTCTAAAATTGTCTTTTAAAAGTGTCATAATAATGTACAAATTAAAATGTTGTCAGACTTCAAACAAAAGAGCTACAGGGGGTAGTAGAAAATGTACAATTTTTGTTTTCTTCAATTTTTTTTTTTTTTTTTGTGATTGTGGACCTGAACAGGCTAAATAAGGCCTATCGTGCTAAAGCACTCAGGAAAACACTTACGAGGATGGATAGAGGGATGATGAATTGCCAATAGATGCCTATGAACAGCTATCTTAAATTTTCTCATATCATAAGTGAGAGGAAAACAGGAACTAGGGAGATCATTTCAGAGTCTAGAAGCCGTGTAGAAAAATGTGGATTGCGCCCGTTTGGTACGACAAGTGGAGATATGTACGGCATACTGATGATGTGAATGAGCTAACCGAGTGTTTCTCGCAAAGATAGCCGGAGATGGTATCAAAGAATGTAATTCGCCAGCACAATAGCCGTTGTAATAACGATAATACAAAGAAAGAACTGAAACCATCCTTCTATGCTCAAGGGACTGTATGTGAGAAGTTAAGGACGGGTCATTTATAAGCCTAATCGCTCTCTTTTGAATACGATCAACGATATCGAGAGCGTATTGGAGAGCACTAACCCAAAGGTGAGAATTATATTCCAGATTCTAGACACAGCAGTTGGTTGGACAGATATTTTTACACCATGTCGTAAACCAATTCTCTTTTTGCAGCCATTTGTACTTAAAACAGGTATATAAGCCGCTTACAAGACTATTTTCAGTCTTGGCATACATTGTACGGCCGGGAAAAATGTAGTAGGATTTTCATAAATTTTTTCTAATATATCAAGATAGTGTTCTTCCGTTCTTCTTTTAGGTCATTTATTTCTTGTGGTGATTGTACAGTTTCAGGGCTTATGTTTCCATCAAGTAAAATTTCATTGTTTGTTTGTATTTTGTTATTATTTGGTTCAGTCGCCATGTCAATACATACTGTTTCTTCATTCATTTTATCTTGCAGAGGTAAAAATAATTCAATATCCGGCTCTTTGCCACTTGCTACTTTATACAATAGACATCTAACATTTTCAGTTAAAGTATTCATACGGCATTTCAAATTATATTTTATTAACACGGCAGCCTGATGCTTAAAATGTTTTCCATTGATCCCTGCATAACAAGTGCATTTTCCTGAAAGCATACCTACTGTGTAATAGTTAGTATTAACACTACTGCTCAAGATCTGTATTCAAAATTATTTATTTCATTAATACTGTAGGTAGCGGACAGCGAAAATGTTGTTATTGTAATGAACGTTTGTCAACTCGCCATTGTTACCGCGATGGAAAAGATAATTAGTGGATTTTTAATATCTTTGTAATACGTTGTAATCTGCTAATGTCTTCGAAGTGTTTCATTTTATGGCTTATGTAAGAAACTTAAAATATTTCGTGCCTGTACATTTTCTTTTGTATTAGCCAACACTAATTTGTCTTTTCTTTCGGGTTTTAGGTGTAATGTGTTTTTCAAATATTGATCTATAAATAACAGTCACCCTTTTTGAATTTAAACCGCGTATGTTAACAATGTGTGTCTGTGATCAATTAAGGGAATATATTCAAGTGTAAGTCGGTATTTTTATATAAATTAAGGCTGGCAGTACAGAATTTTACAGCCCTATTTAACCTACTAAAAATCGAGCATTGCCTTGCAAAGGTATTCGCACGCAGGCTCATTAAGCTGAAGTCTGCTAAAATAAAAGACAGTGCAGGGCTATCACTCTTGTATTTGCATGAATTAGCATTGTTGTTTGTTATTTATATTTATATTTGTGTAGAGGTGGGCTGGTGAGCGGGTACATGATACCGCTGGTTATTAATTGTAAAAGGCAATTGCCAAGTAGGTAGTAGGTACACACTCCCGGGTCCAGATAACCATTAAACACCTCAAATTTTATTTTTATTGTTGTATAGATGAATTTGTAATCTGCGAAAGGGGCGCTGTATTTTTTTAACGCACTCAAAGGTATATACCGGTCACGCTGTTATGATCTATTTATAAATTAACATTATAAGGCTTTGTTTAAATGAGTTTTCGTCCATTTGTTAAGTAGAATTATTTGCCTGCGAACTCATTTCTCTTTATATATAATTTCTTGTAACTGTACCTATGTATTTCGTACTTTAGTAGTCACTAAACAATTGTGTACGTGGAAATTCCTTGTCTATTTGCTTTTGTCCTTGCCTCTACCTTATTATCACCTGTATAATTTTACTGTTGTTGTATTTTATATGTAATGTAATTTACTTTATTGTTTTACGTGCTTATTTACTTAAAGACCGTCATGATTGGTTTTAAAGGGCCACATGATTTAATGGTGGTTTGTTATATATATATATATATATATATATATATATATATATATATATATATATATTAACCCTTTCATTGTTTTTTTTTTGTGTGTTATTTGATTTATTAATGTACTTGTGCAACTACTTCTAATCTTTTAATTATTGTCAGGAAAGTCCATGTAAGGTAAGCAATTAATTTGAGTAATAGTAACATTATTGTCAGTAAAGTCAAGATAAATCACTTAGCGATTATTTTGTTCTTGAATTTGCATTCTTTCAAATTACACTTTTCAAGATAGGGTACCTGGGGGACGCTACAATACTATTTGGGTCAACATTTTTATTAGACGTTAAGTATTTTAGAACACTTTTTGTATTTCGATTCATGATTAAATCTAATAGGCGCTGCTTGTAGTAACTTTCAAAATTCTTCATAATAAAATCCACCAATCTAGTTAAATTAAAGACCTTTGTTCTATCTAGAGCTATGTCTTTCAGCAATCGAAAAGTAATTTCGGTGTAATTATTTGTATTTGTACCTCTGATTGATTTCTATATAAAACATACCAGATCTTATTTAAGAAATGACGGATATTTGCAATTGTGTTGAAAAGCTTTAATAGCTTCACTAAATCCCTCATCATCATTGGCTATCAAAATATTTCGAAAGAGTCTATATGAGAATTGTTGGTCTGCTTTAAGAATACCATGGTTTCCTGTCTGAATCCATTTCCATGCCGCCTTGAGGACATGAAACGTACACAATAAAAAGTTAGAACTGGGCCAATATTTACGTAAAACATTGATTTCTGTTAAATCATCGTCCGCTAGAGTTGCATTAGGAGAAATTGCATCAAATACCTCTCCTTTTAAGCTTGTTGATATTATACAACCAATTGGTAATCCTCCTGCGGGTGTTGGGATTATAAAAAATAAATTTTGTGATTTTGACTGTCACAGTTACCCGAAGAATCCACCAATAGTAACTCGTTCACTGTAAGTAGCATCAATGCCCTTTGCAATAATGGAGTGCATAATGCAACTGCATAATTACTTTCATTACTGGTGATGCCATACAAGACTCCGTCATTATTTTGGGCTACCTCTAAATTGGCCTTTAGCTGTTTCATTATTCCTTCTCCACTATTTTCACCAAAGTTTTCTTTGAAGTTTTTTCTCCACAATTTTTACACGTCGGTCTTTGTCGGAAAATTGCTTCTGACGGATAATAATCTTCATCCAATGAATCGATCGTTAATGCACAATACGTACGATAAGCCGACACAGCAGAATGTCCCTGTTGAAATAACTCGACAACTTTTGATTTGATGCTTATGTTTAAATTGTACAATGCACAGCCACTCGGGGAGTAATGTAACGTCTAAACTTGTTTTCGGTCCAGGTATATATTTTTAGATAGTGAGGATGATTTGCGCAGGGCAGTCAATATTCCTATTTTTTTTCTTAAGATCCATGAATCTAGTATTCCTATGGCATTTATATTCTCTTTTCAAAATTGTCTTCTCTTGCTTCTTTCCCGTCGATTCTGTTGTTCGTTTACAGTCCAAGCTTAATTCGTAATATTTTATAAATCTCTCATCCAAACCTACATGAAAAAAGAAAACCTGATTTATTCAAAATATAACAAACTCCTGACCAAATAAAGCATCATCTAAAATATTTTCAGCAATGCAGCGTTGCCGCTTGTATTAAAAAGTTGCGGCATCTCTGATATTTTAAATGAGACACCTTGTGTATTTTTGAATTTTTGGGTTCGACATTACTTTCTGATTGTTTTGGCATAATCCTTTTTTATACCTGTCTTTAGTGTCTTTCGAGACATTAATTTCTTTCAATATTTTGTGTCCAAACCATAGCTCGAATTAAATGTTTATTACTGCGGGATTTTTATTCATAGAAAGTTTAAATTTTAAGCGTGTTTTAGCAGCGTCCTCTGTATTAGTTCTGTACATAGAAGTTTGATATACGTTGTGCAGGGTTTTTTAGAATTAGTGATTTTGCTGCCGAGAAAAAATGACAAATAGTTAAAGGTTTAGAGAAAATTGCTTTTATTTTCAGCTGGCTATTTAGGTATAGGAAATTTAATTGTCTTTCATAATATTTTATAACATACAGGATGTTTCAATAAAAAAAACGCACTTTTCGCCATTTTTCTATCTAGCAGTGAAATCACTAATTTTGAAAGACCCTGTATAACGTAGATTAAACTCCTTGGCACAGAATTAATACAGAGGGCGCTGCTAAACCACGCTTAAAATTTAAGCTTTCTATGAATAAAAATCCTGCGGTAATAAGCATTTAATTCGAGCTATGTTTTGAACAAAAAATAATTAAAAAAATTAATATCTCGAAAACCACTAAAGATGGGCATAGGAAATAATTGTGCAAAAATAATCAAGAAGTAATGTCGAACCCAAAAATATACAGGGTGTCTCATTTAAAATATCAGATATACTTTTTAATACAAGCGGCAACGCAGCATCGCTGAAAATATTTTAGATGTATAGATCATAAAACGTTACCTAGGTAACCAAATTTTCAGAACAATCCTATGTCTCATTTTCCTTATATGTCTAACCTACCATCCACCGTGAATCACCCTGTATAGGATAACGTAGGGTATCAGGTGGACAGCGCATTATTTGTATTATATCAATTACTTACGTTAACCTTACCTCAACATCAAATTTGTTGTATAATTTTAGCCCCATCGCATCGTAACTGATAACTTTCTTCGGAATCTTCTCATTCTTTCCATACTGTTTCTTATACAACTACAATTGGTACTGCACGACTGTTACTGAACTGAACTCACAGTCTCACAGATCAATATTCTCTAACTCTTTCAGCGTGGATATTGTTTCTTGTACGTTTACGTGCATTCCTGACATAAAGTTCGGATGCCTAGCACGGATGCTTTTACTATACCTATTTCGCGTAGCGCAGGTGTCGTTACTGACATGGAGATTGGTATGACGAATTTGAACGAATTATCTAGCCGGGTGCTGTTACTGTATATGCCACCCGGTATACGTGCTTATATGTTGAGCCACAGGGTGAGCGAATTTCCTTGATTAGTGTGATATTCTTAAGGCTTAAGGCTTAGCGCTCTCATTATAATTTTTTGGAGGTTACAAACAAAACACACCCACGTACCACACAAAATTAAATGTGGCGACAAACAAAAAAAAATGTAGTGAATTTTGATTTACGAATAAAATTATTTAAATTGTTTATATAAAATACTCCTATTAACAAAGATACGACCTTCAGTTCAGAAGGTTATTTGAAACCAGTGATGGAAACAGTCGAATGATTTCAACAATCGAAACCTCACCTGTCGAGTGAAATTTACAACCGAATGATCATTCGAATGGCCAATCTCTTGTTTCTCAGGAGAGCACGAGTTCACAAGTCTCGCACTGTCAAATCGGCTCGGTACAATCGTCAATCGCCACAGATGTATTACATCTGGGATAACCTAATCGCGGCTACGCCAAAGGAATCGGCGTGGACCTGAACAGGCCAAATTAGGCCTATCGTACTAAAGCACTGAGGAACACATAGGAGGATGGATAGAGGGATAATGAATTGCCAATAGATGCCTATGAACAGCTACCTTAAATTTTCTCATACCATAAGTGAGAGGCAAACAGGAACAAGGGAGATCATTCCAGAGTTTAGAAGTCGTGTAGAAAAATGTAGATTGTGCCCGTTTGGTACGACAAGTAGAGATTTGTACTGCATACTGATGATGTGAATGAGCGAACCGAGTGTTTCTCGCAAAGATAGCCCGAGATGGTATCAAAGAATATAATTCAGCAGCACAATAGCCGTTGTAATAACGATAATACAAAGAAAGAACTGAAACCATCCTTCTGTGCTCAAGGGACTGTATGTGAGAAGTTAAGGACGGGTCATTTATAAGCCTGATAAAGAGATCTTGGAGTATGGTTAGGGTTATCAGAGATTCTTGTGGGTTAGGAATCATTTGTGTGAGATCACATGAAATAGCAAATGTTTCTGCACTATGACCAGCGGGATTTGTAGTAGATAAAAACTGAAGCCAATTAGAGTTATGAACATTGAAATCGCCTACCATTATGATATCGCAAGATGGAAACTGAGACAGGAGATAGTCAACTTTCATAGTAAGGTAATCGAAGAAGTCTTGAAAGTTATTGTCATTAGGAGACCTATAAATGCAACAGTAGAATTTCAGAAAATTAGGACCAGAATGTTTAAACCCAATCACGTCGAAATTTTAATTTTCTAAGGAAGAAACACTCTTGTAAGCAATTCCTTTATATCGAAAGTTAGAGTGAAGGTGGTATTGAGGAAATTGCAAGTTGGGTGACTCGAAGCTTTCAGAGGAGACTTGTGTTTCAGATAGAAACAAAATAGCAGGTTGTAATTGTTCAAGATGTTGGTGAATAGCATTAAGATTAGACCTGATACCGCGGATATTGCAGTAGTGAATCAGAAAGTTGATACTTTCGATGATCGAGGTCGCTTGGGCCCTGTCCTCCCGAATGGGACAGGATTTTATGTCCGGAATTTATAACCTTAGAAACCACAGCCATCTTATTCTTTAATTTGGGACTTTTAATCCGATAGGAAGACAGTGAGGGCGAGAAGGAAGAATAAGGATGAGAATAGATTAAGGATGATGGAAGAGGTAACCGGCAGACCTTACCGAGCTCAGAAAATCGGAGACCCAATATTAAGGAGCCCATGGTAAGGGTGGTGGTACCTCCCCGGCTGGCATGGAGTATACATGCCTACCACCTGCAATTATTATTAAGATATCCTAATGAAACTGTCTTGTCAAGGTGGCTGCAATTTTTTCTCTCCCTGTGTTTCCCTTTTCTTTAGATTCACTGAAATCAAATCAATCGCACAAGAAGTCTATTTCGAAAATTAAAATGAGTCGCCGTATTGGTAATACTACAGTTTGGGAGTTTTTTTTTGTAAAATCAACGGATTACTCCAGTGTATAATCTAAGCTGTGCACGAAACGTTTCTTTTTCATTTTGTTTCCTGAGCCTCACATCTAATTTAACAATTTGATCTATTTAGAATTTTTGAAACATTCAAACATTAAAACTTGACTAAGAATTATTTTTAATGTTCGAATGATCGATTATTTTTCATTCGAGAGATCATATTACACAGATAACACACGTTCTCTGCAGTGTAGTTCCCATTGAACAATAATAATATTGCTCACCAGATATTTGTATGCAACACTTATTATAGGTAGTTACCTCAAAAATAAATACAGTAAAAAAAATCGTCATTAGTACTTCGCAGATAACTTAACAGCAAAAGGAGCACTAGGCAATAACAAATTAAAAAATTAATAACAAATCCAGACCAATAACAAATTTAAAACAATAACAAACATATTCAATCACCAACTCAGAAACACTGCTAAATACGAGTACCCAACAGAAACACGAATAAAAAATTGGAATTGTTTAAATGATGTACTTTGTTTCGCCGTTAAATAGGTTCCGTCAACATGGCCGTTGTTTCAGGTACAGTAATATTAATATGCTAAGGCACTAACTATCTTAAATATATAACAAACAGGTATTAGTTGGTTAACATGTACAGTATTTTGTATTCTATGTTAAGTGATGTGTTTGTTAAAGAACAAAACATAATAAATAACGTTTTATTTTATACTACCTATAACATAAATTATTCATACTATGCACGCCTCTGGATGTTACGTACGTGCGCATTTAGTTCGTGACAAATTGAAACAGCGGCCATAGTGACGGGACCTGTTTAACAGTGCGACAAAGTGTAGCGCTTTAAATTTTTTACACCGACACCTAAGCAGAAATACGTAAACGCAATTTTGTTAAATCACAGTAACAATTTTCTCAGGTACATGTTGGAGCAGCTGCTCTATAGAGGGCGCGTTTAAGTGTACCAAAGGCATTCACAATAAGTATATTTTAAGTATATTTTTGTTACCTATCAAATACATTGCCGTTAGCAATCTGTTATGTCTTTTTTTTATGATTGTGGACCTGAACAGGCTAAATTTGGCCTATCGTGCTAAAGCACTCAGGGACACTTAGGAGGATGGATAGAGGGATAATGAATTGCCAATAGATGCCTCTGAACAGCTACCTAAAATTTTCTCATATCATAAGTGAGAGGAAAGCAGGAACTAGGGAGATCATTCCAGAGTTTAGAAGCCGTGTAGAAAAATGTGGATTGTGCCCGTTTGGTACGACAAGTGGAGATTTGTAATGCATACTGATCATGTGAATGAGCGAACCGAGTGTTTCTCGTAAAGATAGCCCGAGATGGTATCAAAGAATATAATTCAGCAGCACAATAGCCGTTGTAATAACGATAATATAAAGAAAGAGCTGAAAGCATCCTTCTATGCTCAAGGGACTGTATGTGAGAAGTTAAGGACGGGTCATTTATAAGCCTAATCGCTCGCTTTTGAATAGGATCAACGATATCGAGAGCGTATTGGGGAGCGCTAACCCAGAGGTGAGAATTATATTCCAGATGAGGGCGAATTTGGGCCTTACACAGCAGAATAAATCGTTTGTGCCATTCAAAAATTTGACTACGTGACATGCAATTATCTCCAAATACCTCCTTTAGCAATTGAAAACATTCAGTTGGAGATTTTTTAATTTCACGAGGAATTTCAAGTTAATGCGCTGCTCAATTTTTAGGCTTTGCGTCATCGCGGAACTCCGACACAACAGCGTCTTACACAAACAAGAATTAGAACCAAACTAAACTAGATAGAGGGACAGAATAACCCTAAGCCTAACGGCTAAGGTATGCACAGTCCGGTTATTTAATTATCAAACCTCGTACATTTCAAGGCAACACTGGTAAGAAAGTTTTCTTGTGTATAATTGTGATCCTCAACAGTATAAGTTTATCTTAAGGTGCTAAAGTATTCAGTAACACTTAAGAGGATATTGAATTGCCAAAAGATGCCCATGCTCAGCTATTTTAAAAGAAGAAAAGCTCTTGCAAGAAAGCTTATCCTTGATATAGCCGCACTTTCCTCCTTTATATCGAAAGTTAGAGTGAAGGTTGTATTGGGGAAATTGCAAGCCGGGTGAATCGAAGTTTGTAGATATCTACTTTCGGGTAACTATGAATGCGATGAAAGGAGTATTGTTCAAGTCTTGTCGTATTGATTCTTCCACGTTGACTTCAATATTACTTTTTTCTGGATGTTGTTTACTTGAGATTGATTTTTAACTGCTGCTGTCACGTTGATGCTTACTGGTTTGTGACAACTACTAATCACTGCCACCGTATCTTGCTGTGTTGGACGCACTCTTGCGACATTTGGATGTTCCTTGTCTGATGACCTGATGATGCCCTTGGTGACAAACAATCACGTGTTGGGAATATATGGCTGTTTCCAGATTATTCCATGCACTTGTTGTTTTACTACTTTGCATGTGTTTTTCTTTGTTCCTCCGTACAGTTGGTCGACTATACAGTCTGGACTCTGCTCTATGCTTATAACTAATGTAGATGTGCAAATGGCTGTATGCCCTCCAATGGACACACTGTTTCTGAATTCTTTATCTAACAGTGGAAAGTGTCATTTGTTGTCGATATAGTCGACTGCCATTATTTCGTTTTCTGTTTACATCATCCAGTACGTCCCGTTTTCCATTCCCAGTGGTATAGGTGTTATGTGCATTATTACACAGTGATTGATTTTTTTTATGATTGTGGACCGGAACAGGCTAAATTTGGCATATCGTGCTAAAGCACTCAGAAACACTTAGGAGGATGGATAGAGGGATAATGAATTGCCAATAGATGCCTATGAATAGCTACCTTAAATTTTCTCATATCATAAGTGAGAGGAAAACAGGAACTAGGGAGATCATTCCAAAGTTTAGAAGCCATGTAGAAAAATGTGGATTGCGCCCGTTTGGTACGACAAGTGGAGATTTGTACTGTATACTGATGATGTGAATGAGAGAACCGAGTATTTCTCGCAAAGATAGCCCGAGATGGTATCAAAGAATATAATTCTGCAGCACAATAGTCGTTGTAATAATAGGTATCTTGATATATAGATTTAGTGATCATCCTGCTTGTCAGTCGTTTTCTCTATCGGATGTGTATGTAAAGGGACGCCGTCAGACATCCCGATTTATTATTATTTTTAATTAGTTCCCAAAGTTTATTAACAAGACGCCGTCCTTTATAAAATTTTCCTATCATGATTAATTATTTGCTAAGTAAAATACCAATACCGATTCACAGAATTTAGTAAAATAACGTGACGCGCTAAATGCACAGGTGCAAGACATTATAAAGATTCGTAGAAATTCTAGTAAAAATTAAACAGATTTCATAACGTTGCATATAATTGCACAATAATTAATCATGCATCCTCCCTCCAGACGTAAAATCCCAAAACGTTTACAAGTTTTGATACGTCAGAGCATCTTCCACCAATCCAGGCTTACGGAAGCCCACCAAAAGTTTAGTAACCACCCTTGCGAATTATATATAAAAACGCGGCACGCGCTGCTAAAGAAAGTTTTTCCTTTTCTTTACCGTGTGCTATAAATCGCATTCGCGCCGACTACTACCTGTTGTAAACCAGCCGCCTGAAACCGTCGTCCGAGTAGAAACCGCGATTCCGCGACTTGATAGCATCACCGAAGTTAAAAGGTTAGAAGTTGCAGAAATCTAACGTTGAAAGTACGTAAGTTGAGATACCTGGTTATAGGGATATGCAGGGTTGTAAGCCCGACATACTCTTCTATTGCCAAACGTATTTCTTCTAGTATCAGACATATACACACCTACACAGTGGAGTTTGAAGGGTAGTTGCCCGACATTCCATTAGACCGAACGAAATCCTACTGTTAGTATAACGGGTGGTTTGCCCAGATTGCTACAAAGGAGATCTACATATACACACCTACACAGTGGAGTTTGAAGGGTAGTTGCCCGACATTCCATTAGACCGAACGAAATCCTACTGTTAGTATAACGGGTGGTTTGCCCAGATTGCTACAAAAGGAGATCAACCTACACAAATTTACACAAACACCACCACGCAATACACCTCGACAAACGTATCATCGACCGCCAGATACCTGTAATTGAAACCTCGTCGGAAGATTGAGTAGAACACCTCGTTAACGCCGTAAATCCAGTAATATAGAAGCGTAACCGTAAACACGAGACGTGTCCGTTAGTAGTTAAAAACCACCACCCGTAAAGTAAACGAAACCACCACCACCGCTATCGTAAGAACGTAAGTTGCACCTTTCACAAGCATTAAGATTGTTACCCGTAAACCAGAGACTACCTGATAGTTTCCTGTCTTAAATAAACAATATCGTGATTGTTAAACGCGAAAGAAAGGATTTTATTTTAAAATAGAAAACGAAGGTTTTATATTTTAAAACACGGCCAACATAACAAAAGCTTGTAATTTTTATTTTGTTTAAATAAAACCGGTATAAGATAATTAATATCGTAAAAGAAATATAAATTCCGCAGCTACCGTATAAACGCTATTCTTATAAGAAAAGCTTTCATTTATTTAAAAGGGCAAAATTGAATGTAAATGGGACTGAGTTTATTCTCATAAGAAAAGCAGGTATAAAACTTTACACTTTTAAACGACCTCTTTAAAATATCGATTATATTTTAAAGGCCGAGTATTGAACCCATCTTATCGCGCACGTGTTTATATCGCGTTATCCGACTACCTGCTTCTGTATTTTATACAGGGACGTATTTAGGTAAAATTATTTATTAATTTATTTATATTAAAATTAACCAGTATAAATTAAAACAGTTAAAAGACAAAACTAACAATCAAAACCCCAACCCTTCTATTAACGTCACGTTACAGAAACTACAGAGGACCACCTGACTGCAGATCAACCGAGGAAGTCATTACATTTGACACCCGAACGTGAGATATTATACAGCTGGCGCCTAAAGACCACCTGGAGAAGGAAGAGTTACAAATTTGCCTGTATTTATATCTTAAGTTACATAATATAGAAATATAATTAAATAGGGAATAAAGTATGTATATATATGAATCTGTGTAATCTATTTGTTCAACGTGTTAAGAGCCTGATTAACGAACCCCGATCCCAAATTTGCAAGTACAAAATTCCGACTGAGCTAGATAAGGGAAAAGTAAGAACTATTAATTAATAATAGTACTGAGCGAGTAAAGTAACTGAGCCGAACTTTACATTTGTTAAGTAGAGTAAGTAACAATTAAAGACCACCTGGAGAAGGAAGAGTCAAACGTTTACATGTTAATATTTATGTGTTAGATGGTAGTGTTCGTGATGCCGAGATCACTAGTTCCTTTTTATGCGCATTCGTGATGAGATCGTTTAATCCTAGCTACAGTGTAGTTTAGTGGGAACATACTGCTATTTGATATGAGCTTACGATATGCAGGTGGACTGATTTGCATGTACGTTCTTGTACCATTTTTCCATGGTGCTAAGTGCCCTATGCCCAAAATTAATTTCTTTGTGAAGCTCTCAAGTTGGCTGTTAATCCTGATTTCGGTGTTGTTGAATGTTGCCAGTACTGATAACATGTACTTGGTTTGACGGTTTGCGGTGTTCATTAATTCTTGTTGATCCTTCTTCAATGTATTGATATCCTTACATACTTCATCATTTACTCCAAATATTCATGTCAAAATTACCCCTAACATTCCCCTTTTCGTCTTGAGTGAATAATTCTGTGTGTTCTAATTTGTAACCACTTCAGCTGTTTGCCTAACTTGACTGTGTGATAGGTTAGCTCCTTGCAGTGTGCATCTTCTGATATTTTGTAACTTGTTGACACAACGTTTCGAATCGTTATGTGGTGTTTATCACTTCAGCTATGTGTGCT